>PVKS010044213.1:0-14446 GCA_004027875.1 Aplodontia rufa
ATTATATGTATATATATGTATATATGATTGTGCATTTTCCAGAATTAAATGATTGTGTAAGTATTACTTGACTTCTTGTGGGAGTAAAGAGTAACCTACATTAAGAGCATTTTTCAGAAGTGAAGTATAAACATACTGGATAGTTCTTATATTTTAGAGCACAGGTACAGAAGACAGATGTGAGGATACAGCAGAAGAGTAGAACTGCTAAACACAAGATTTGATGAACACTGGGTAAAAACCATTTCAAAAATTAGTTTGTGGTTTTTTTCACTTTTCTATTTTTTGTTGCTTTTCTGTATTTCAGTTTTTTCAATTTGGTTGAAATTGGTTATATTATTATTGGTTATATTCTTTTTATTCCTTATTTCTATACTCTGTTGATCTTTTTCTAGCTGCTTACATTGAACTTTTGGTTTGCCAGGGTTTTTGTTTTTCTTTTCTTTTCTTTTTTTTGTTATTGGGGATTGGGCTCAGGGCACTTTACCACTGAGCTATATCCCCAGCCCTTTTTATTTTTCTACTTTTTTTAATTCAGAAATTTAGTTATTGTACAATCAAAAATACATACATAGTAATATGTAATATGCATAAATTTTTAAATCAGATTTACCCCCTAGATTCCTCCCTATGATTGCCCAGATTATGTGTTGCTACACCTTTGCTGGGTCTAATACATGAGATTGACGACCTTTCACACAGGCCTGGGTTTAGCTCCAGCCTCCAGAAATGAGTGAAAACATTTGACCCTTTATTGTCTGGGTTAGGCTAACTTCACTCAGCGTGATTTCTTCAACCACCATCCATTTGCCTTCAAAGGCTGCAATATCATTGTTTCTAATTACTCAGTAGAACTCCATGGTATGTATGTGTGTGCATATGTGTGTGTGTGTGTGTGTGTGTATATATATATATACACGTATATATATATATATGTATATATATATATATATATATACATATATATATATATACCACAATTTGGATCCATGCATCCAGTGAGGAGAATTTGCATAGGTTCCATAATTTAGCAATTGTAAATTGAGCTGCTATGAACATAGATTTTGCTGTGTGGCTATAATGTGCTGATTCTACCTCCAAAATCAAATCAAAGTGCAAAGCAAACCTACATGAAGGTTTCATCTCACTCCAGTCAGATTGGCAAAAATGAATAATATAAAATTAACAGATGCTGGAGGGGTTGTGGGGAGATAGGCACCCTAGTGCACTGTTGGTGGAACTGCAGACCGGTCCAGCCCCTCTGGAAAGCAGTGTGGAGAATCCTCAAAAAATTAGGGATGAACCTATCATATGATCCAGCTATCCCTTTTCTGGGTATTTTCCCAGTGGAGTTTGTTTTTCCTTTTTTTTAATTTAAAGGGAAACATTTAAAACTATAAAGTTCCCTTTAAGTAATACTTTAAACTTTGTATCTAAAATTTTACAAGTAGCTTCTTAGATATTATAAATCAAATTTAAAATGTAAATAAATTTTACACATTTTTTATTTTTCTTTATGATTTTAGCACATTGGTTGTTTTAAATATGGTCTTTAATTTCCAAATGTATTGGTCTTTTGCTGTTTTTTGTATTGTAATTTGTGACTTTATTGCAATAAATTAGGAACCATACATTCAAATTTTTTTCTGTTGAATTTATTGAGTCTTTCATTTTATTATTATTTTTCTCATATTTCTATCTTCCTACATTTAGAAAAGTGAGATGAAACTCATGTAACATAATTAAGCATTTTTTAATGTACAGCCCCTGGATATAATTTTCAATGCAATGTTGTAAAATGACTGTGATTTTCTAGTTTCAGACTTTTTCATTACCCCAGAATAACAATCTATACATATACCATGAAGTAAAAATTCCCACTCCACCTGCCCCATCCCCTAGCAACCACTAAACGGCTTGCTACCTCTATCAATTTTCCTGTCCTGGATATTTTACCCAACAGCAATTAAACAATTTCTGATCTTTCCTTTATGGCTTCTTTCACTTAACATAAAGTTTTTAAAGATTCATTTGATTTGTAGCATGTATCAGTACTTTTTAAGGGTGAATAATATTCCATCCTATGTATCTACCACAATGTTTATTCATTTTTCCCTCAGTAGATATCTGAGTTGTTTTTATTTTTGGTGTTATGAATAATGTATAACAATTTTTGTGTGAATATGTTTTTATTTTCCTTGAGTATACACTTACAAGTGAAATTACTTGGTCATTGGTAATTATATGTTTAACCTTTTGATATACCACCAAAGTGTTTTCCAAAGTGCTGCTCCATTTTACATTCCCACTCACGTACAAGGGTTCCAGATTCTCAACACTTGTTGTTTTCACTTGTTTCAACATAGCCATGATGGGAGGTATAAAGTAGTACATTGTTGTGTAGTTGATCTACATTACCTTCCAAACTAACAATGTTGAACATCTTTTCTTGTGTTCATTATATCTTTGAAAAAAATGCCTATTTAAGTCCTTTACCCATTTTTATTGAAATGTTCCTCTTTTTTTATTGAGCTGTAAGAGTTTTTACATATCTTGGACATTAAACCCTTATCAAATCTGATTTGCAAATATTTCCCCTATTCATGGGTTGTCTTTCACTTTCTTGATAATGTCATTTGATACGCAAAATGTTTTACTTTTTTCAAAATCTCATTTACCTGTTCTTCATTGATTGTATTTTTAGTGTCAAAATTAAAAATCCACTGCTAGTGTGAGATTATCAAGGTTTGCCATTATGGATTCCTTCAAATGATTCTGTAGTTCTACTCTTATATTTAGGTTGATCTACTCTGAGTTGATTTTTGCATTTGAAGTGAAATTGCATGCAGTCATCCAGTTGTCCCTACAGCAGTTGTTGAAGAGACTGTTTTATTCTCACTGAGGGTACAGGCACCCTTGTCAAGACTCACTGGGTCATAGATGTTTGGGTTTATTTCTGGACTCTCAGTTCTATTCATTCATCTGTTCATCCATTCTTTTTCAAGCACCACACTGTCCTGACTACTGCAGATTTTTAGCACGGATGGAAATTGAAAGTGTGAGTCTTCTGACATTCTTATTTTTCAATACTTTTTGGTTACTTGGGCCTCTTGAAATTCCATATAAATTTGAGGTTTAGCATTTATATTTCTGGGGGGGGGGAAGCCACTTTGTAGCAGGCATAATGCTATTATGTTCACCCCCAAAAAAGAAGCCATTGGAATTTTGACAGGTATTGCATAGAACCTGTAGATCACTTTGGGAAGAATTGCCATCTCAACATAGTAATACTTTCAATAACAAATATGACATGGTTTCCATGATATTATTGTCTAATGAACTATGTCAGTAACTCATGGCATGCTTCAATAGTGTATTCTTTTGATTATGGAATACATATATATGTGTACGCACACATATAAACACACACATATACAATGCTTGCATTATGCACATAGAATATATCAAGCCTTTATTTGGACATAATTCCAATATACCTACATAAATTTTTGTCTATTTCATTCTGTCATTTCCTGAGCAGTATACATTGATGTCTTCAACTTTAACTGTTGATGTATCTCTTGACATTCATCTCAGTCACTATATAATCTGAGGCTTTTTGTTGAGTGCATATGTGTTGATATTGGTCATATATTCAATTTTTCTCTTTAGCCTATATAGCATTCTTTTTTAGAAAAGTAATATAGAATAAATAAAATCACAGCCTTTAAAGCTAAATACTGTGAGTTCAAATCTCTGTTCCATCACTGTTTGTTTTGCAATTAGCTTCAAGTTTATTAGTAACTTGTGTCTTGCCCTACAGTTAATCTACCTCAATTTCTCATATATCAAGTTATTTTGCATGTATTAAGAATAATCTTAGTAGCTTAACTCCTGAATTTGTTTTCTTTGTAACAAGGTATATGAATATTGCTGTCACAAAATTATTCTAAAAAATTAAATGAGGAATCATAGGTACAAGGCTTATTATGCTAGTTACTAAATACCATTGTCTTTAATCACCTAATCTCTTCATCTGAAACATTGTGACTCGTATGACCTGTAACTCTTCTTCTCAATTCATTTGAGGGTACCTCCTCTCCTTCAGGGTAACCAGCTAGTCTCTCCTTTGAAACTTATATCCTGAACATGTTTCAGTGATAATTCTATGATTATAGTAATGTGTCATTTTCCCCTTAGGAAGCAGAAAGACCATAATGAAACACTCACGGCTTTCACACTTATATGTATGTATATGGCCTAATACGAGATCTAGCAAATTACTTACAGCATGCATTTTATAAAATTAATGAATAAATGATATAATTGATCTAGAATAACACTGTTCATGAACTTTCAAAAATAATAGAAGTATTATTCTATGTCTGTGCAGCCCCATATGTGGTATTTGATAACCGCATGTGTCTATTCAGCATTTGAAATGAGGTTTGTGTTTGCAAAGAACTGAAATTTAATTTAATTTTTTAAATTAGTTTTAATTAAAATCACCACAGTGACTAAAGGCTACTGTTTAAGACAGTACATCTCTTCAAAATATATGCTGCAAATGACATACATTAAAAAGCTCTCCACGGCTTCTCATCTCACATGAGTTGAAGCCAAAGTCCTCACCACCAGCACGGACTCACACAGTAAGGCTCCCCCAAGCTTCATTTCTCTCTGACACCTCTTCCCTGTCTCTGTACAACAGTCATACTGATTTCCTTTCTGTCACACTTGCCCCCAGATTATTCTCTTACTCAAAATTCTCCCTTCAATATCTCTATGGTTTCCTCTGTCAATTCCTTCAGGTCTTGATAAGTGACAGATTCTGAGTAAACTATTCTGTGATCATTCTATCAAAAGCTCCTACCTACTCTCCATACAGTATTATTCTTCTGTTTTTTCTCTATAGGAACAGCTAAGTATACTCTATTTATTTACCTTGTGTATTGTCAATGACTACCTATTAGAACAAGAGGACAATGTCATCCTTTCTTCATTCATTGCTATGTCCCCAGCAGCTGTAATAATACCTGTCATGGTCAGTGTCCATATGGCCTCACATTTGTTGAGCGAATGAAGAAATATACTGATAAGTTTACGAGCAATTTTTATAGTCAGATGGACAGTAGTACTTTAACACTGCCTGCTGCTTGGGTCTACTCCAGTTTTTCTGTTCACATTCATTAAGATGAGCTTATGTGAATTCAGAGTTCCAAAAATCACAAGGAAACTACAAAATGGCATTAACGAATTCAAACTACAATGCAGTTGGTTTATATTAGTCTAACCTAGTACACTTGCTTTGTTTTTGCAAAAATTTTCTAGAAGCATCTGGAAATGTTGAACAGAAATTGAAATGAATTTTTGTAGTTAGTTCTTATATGTGAATGATAATTTGAGGGACTCTTGAAATTTACAGTTTATACCTTTAAATATGTTATGATTGTATCATTGTAGGTACATTTTAAGTGACTTGGCGGCTATTTTTTTCTTTTATTTACTTTTCTTTTTATCTGTGTGCAGGTTTTAATGCAGAAAGTTTTGTTCCACAGCTGGGATAGTACTTCACATTTAATGTCATCCTTCCTCCTGAATCCTACTCCAAATTTAGGCTCATTAAGCATGCAAAAGACATTAAGAACAGTAAGATATATTCACTTCCCCTACTATTATTCTTATCCCAGTGTTTAGGGAAAACTCAAATATCCAGCTGGTTCAGAAGCTGTGTTATTCGCAGTTTGGGCTGCTTCAGGCCTGGGTAAGTATGGTTTCTGTCATTGTCCTGGAATACTGACTTTCAGCTTCGCTCAGTAAAACAAAGCACCTGGGTAGGAGAATATACAGACCTCTTGAAATATATGCATGAAAGAAAAAGAAAAAACAGACATCTTGAGCAGTATCCTAATTTTAGGCATTCAACCAAAGTGGAGCACAGAAAAATGAAAAGGGATCACTGAGACGGATTAAGTACCTCATCTAAATATTTATGATTAGGAATATATTTTGCAAAATAATTATTTCCATTCCCCAAATGGACCTATGGAAAAGTCTAGAAGAGGCTGAATCTAAAGATTACCCATGTGAAACAGGAAAATCACTGGATGGCCTCCCTATTTTGAAGTCATTATATAATTATTATTATTTAGATATAAGAGGATGGAGTGAGGAAAGCTTTTCTGAAAACTTCACAGGTTGAATATATTGCATTTTTGTAGAAAAGGAACTCAGGCACCAGTTCACTGAGATCCTGGGCCATCTTTGTCATCATGAACTGGTCACCATTGAAGTCACTTTATTTATATGCTTCTGGTTCATATTTTCCTCTTGACAATAAATAGGTGTGAAAGTTGAACAAAGCATTAAAAAAATCTCAAATACCAGCACAGGAAATATTGCAATTTGCTGATAAATAAAAACATATTAGGAGAAAAGGGGACTAATAATGCCTTTGGTAGTATTTTATTTTATTTATCACAACAGCAATGACATAGGTTTGAATTACACCTGTGTATATACACATGCTGTTTCAGAGCTGGGGCCTTCTGGGAAACTGAGGCAGCATGAAGACTCCCTTCAAACCCAATTCTTGTGATCAAGCCAGAACGATTTCAGACATATCATTCAGAGTAACAAGAATGAGCTTATGAAAGGGACAGGGAAAGGGAAAGGGGCACTCTCAAGGGGGAGTGGGTCCTCTCAGAGAGGAGAAGGACAATGTGCCTCTCCTGCACTCTAGTTTTATTGGGGATCCCAGAGAATTTTTCAGAAAATCCTGTCCACGTCCACCTCTTGACTTATGACTGACAGCAAGGTGATTAGACTTTCAAGTTCTCATGGACATGGCAAGTCCAGGTCACTTTGGCCTATGCTGACCTGTTCTAATCAAATTTTTACTCGTATATTCTTAACAGATTTTCTGGTTAGAAGGAATTATCCGTATCACCCTGAATTTCAGAAACTGGTCACAAAAGCCTCCCCTTTCAAAATTACTTGGGTTCCTCTCATGGACATTATTTTGGGCCTGCATAACAGTAGTTTGCTGAGGAATGTGACATAGCCTATTCACTTTTCCCAGGCAGGGTTGAAGGTAAATTGCTTGTTGGGAAAAAAAAAAAAAAAAAAGAAAAAGAAAAAGAATATGGGAGTCACCATGATGGGCCCATTTTATAGTCTGTCCCCTGACAATATCACATACATATGTTTCAAAAAAAATGTGGCTTTTTCTTCAGGTTACCTACATCTTTAGTTATCCCCTCTGGGCCCCCTTTTGCCATCTATTCACCTTTACATGGTGATGTGACCCTATATTAGACATAAGTGTGGTCAGTGAGTTCTTTGTCATTTCTGACCCACTTGATCTAAGTCACTGGACAAGGAAGAACCCCTAACTGCATTCCCCCACCAAAGTGTGCATTAGTGAGGTAGTATGCATTAGTTTCTATTGCTGCTATAACAAATTACCACAAACTTAGTGGTTTAAACAATACAAATGGATTCTCAGCTTTGGAAGCCAAAAGTGTAATGCAGTTCTTACTGAGCTAGATTCAAGGTGCTAGCAGGACTGGTTCCTTCCAAAACCCTTTTGGGGAAAATCCCTTTCCTAGTCTTTTCCAGCTTCTAGCAGCTGTCCACCTCCTTAGCTCATGACTCTTTCTCCATCTTCAAATCTAGCAACATGGGGCATGGTGCTTCTCACACTGCTGTTCCTTTGGTCCTCTCTCTTCTACTTCTCTTCCACTTTAAGGATCCTTTTGATTAGTTTGGTCCTTACTTCAATACTCTAGGGAAGCCTCCCCATTTCAAGGTCAGCTGATTTGCAACTTTAATTCCTCTTGGTCATGTAATCTAACACATGCACAGGTTTTAGAAACTAGAACATGGAATTTTTATGCATCCATTATTTTATTTACCACAAAACAGGCAAAATTCATTTTAGAGTTCCAACACAGATGTCAGTGTCTTGTCTTATTAAGAGACTGTGCATCTTTCAAAGATGAATTTGACAGCATGTAATTTTAAAATATTTTAATGGCTCGTGATTATGGTGAAGCAGAGGAGGGAAAAGGAAGAAAAAGTGGCCAAAAAGAAATTCGAATGAGGGGCTGGAGTGGTAGCTCAGCAGTTAAGGCGCTTGCCTTGCATGCACAAGTAGAGGTTCAAACGCCAGCACCACGTACACAAAGTCTCAGAGCAAGGAAGGCCACATTAAAAACTAAATAAAGTTGTTTCTCGCTTTCTCTCTCTCTCTCTCACTGTCCCTTCTCTCTTTAAAGAAAGAAATTAGAATGAATAGAGAAACTATTACAAGAGGGAGGGAAACAGAAAAAGAGATAAGGTGATTAACTCTGAAAATATTTACCTTGAGAAGAAAAGGAATGAGAGATACGAAAAATTTCTAGCCAGGCACAGTGGCACACACCAGTAATTCCAGCAACTCAGTGAGGCTGAAGTAGGAGGATCACAAATTCAAAGTCAGCTTCAGCAACTTAGCTACTAACTTAGCCTAAGCAACTTAGTGAGATCCTGTCTCAAAATAAAATTTTAAAAAATGGGGCTGGGGATGTGGCTGAGTGGTAAAGTGCTCCTAGATTCAATCCCTGGTATGAGAGAGAGAGAGAAAGAGAGAGAGAGAGAGAGAGAGAGAGAGATATCTCTATGGAAAAAGCTCAAACAAAACAGAAAATAAATATGCCTTCTCTGTTCTCAAAATTTTTCTTTAAAGAAAATTCAGTGATCTAGAACCGTTCTAAAAAATTCTTAAAAACTAAAAAGTAATTTCAAACATATATATGTGTGTGTATGTGTGTATGTATGTGTTTGTATACATGTGTGTATGTGTACACACACATACATACATATATGTTCTTTCTTTACTCCTTCCATAAGGAATTCTTGTTTTTTTGATATTTGATATTACATGTGGAAAGAAACCTCATTTTGTCTGAGCTTTCACAGAAATTTCCTACTGCAAAGACCAAATTGTTTGCAATGATTCCCCCTGCCCAAAACCAAATGATTGTTTTCATGAGAGTATGGACTCTATTTCATCCATCACTTAAACCTAGCAGCTAATCTAGTTTTTGGCCCATTGTAAACAGCTTAAAATATTAATAAGTAAAATCAATAAATTAATCAGATAGGTTCCTCAAATTTTCTAGTTTCCTAAATAAACTTTCAAATACACAAACCAAAATAAACAACTGTTTAACTCCATTCAGAACCAAAAATAAGAGATGAGGGAGATGAAGATAAAGTAAGACGTGATCTTTTCCATTTTTCACTGGGTTTAAAATGCTTTTTAAACCCACAATTTGCTACAGGAAAACCAAAAGTTTTTGTTTTTTCATTTCTAAACAATTTCACTTGGAGATATACTTTTTAGCTATAAGCGTATTTTAACAAAACATACCATAGCAAAATGGCATGGGCACACGATGAAGTTGATAATAAAGGGATTTTATGTGTCCAGGGTGAATAGAAATATTGCTGAGAACACTGCCCTTCTAGCATAAGGATATAGCCTTTGGAAGAACTGTTCCTCCTCCAGATCTAATGAACTCTGCAGTTAGATTGCTAAAATCCACTTTCTGATGTCTTCCTGGCCCAGCTGACCCAAAGTAAAATCGGCCAGGAGAGAAAAGGGGCTACTTCCCTTGCTGTGACTCCCCCAGGCCCTTCACAGTCCCACTAGGCACTAGGCATGGCTTCCCAGTCACTACTCCTCCCTCTGCGTTCTTGACAGCAGAGGTCTCCCTCCGTCCTCCCCAGAGTAACACACCCTCTTATACATCCTGTGGTGGAGGAGAGTCTGAGAGTTCTCTTAATGTTTACCTCTCTGCCAGAGTTAATTTATATTTTTAAAAAATCAAACTCTGGTTTGGAGTTGTGGCTCAAACCCCAGAGTTCCAACCCCAACACTTTCTGAGCAAGGAAAACCAGATGAAAAACTAAATAAAGTTGATTTTCTCTTTATCTGTCTTTAAAAGAAAATCAAACCATGTGTGCAGATGGCTTAAATATCAAATAATTTAGAGGAACTTACAGTAAAAATCATCAATCAGTCTCCTATTTGAATCGCAATTTCTTTCTTTCTTCTTTTTTTGAAGCTGATTTCTTTGAATTTTCTGGCTTTGGTCTGCTTATACTATTACTTTTTTATTTTTTATTTTTTTATTTTTAAGTCTCTATATTAAATTTTCTTCACGGCTTAATCTCTGAGAATTTTTCTTACTCTTCTCACTTTTCTCTTCCCTCCTCCAAAATAGTTCCAGCATGTCTTTAGTTCCCCTATAATTCAAATGCATGCATTATAAAAGTAGAAATTTCAAACATTCTGTAAGTATTCTTTTTATTATTATTCAGTCATGAAACAAGTTAATTGCATGGGAAAATACCACTTAAAATTATGTAAAAGCTAAAAATATGTTTTTATGAATATGGTATGATTCAATTTCTATGGAATCTGTAGATAAAATATAGATTCTATACAATAAAATTATAGAAAAGTAAAGTAATATACAAGAATGTTAGTATTATTTCATTGGAAGATTACAGATCATTACAAATCCTTGGTAAGTAGAATTAACCCCTATGGGGGAATTTTAGGCCAGCAATAATGCTAATTTCAGGCCATGGCTCTCCAATTATTGGAATTTGGAATTTGGAATTTTTTTTTTCCTCTCAATGCCACCTTTCTACTTAAAATATGCAAACTGGTGGCGGTCCAGAAATTGAGATAATTATAATAATTCAGAACATTGTCAAAAGTTTTTTTTAATGAAAACCCAACAGTTTTAATTAAGTGCATAATACATATGCATGAGTGTATTGTCTTTTGTAAAAGAAGACACAGCTGCTTGCTATGGGGTTGAAATCCTACTTAAAAATGTTTAAGCCTATGCTAATGATATAAAGAGAAAAGGAAGCAGCAGGCACTAACATTTTCTTTAATATTAAATGTTTTCAATGCAAGAGGAGCCTTCACTATTTCAGTATTAATTAAAAGCTCTTTCCCCTGCAGTAGTATATTTTCTTGTGGAAGTATTTCCCATCTCTAAAAGTATTCCAAATTACTTTTAATGAAGTATTCTTTGTTCATTGCTACATTTCAGAAATTCTATCTTCTTTCCAATACTCAAGATTACATAATGTAATGAATACAGCTGGGAAAATTTTAAACAAAGTAGAGAGAGAGTGGAACTGGCTGAATTTGCTCTCCCCAGTTTCCAAAAAATGACAGCTGACCAGGTCACACCCACAAGTGGGCAGAGACAAGTTTAACAAGATTTCTCAGATCTGCTGCCACCGGCTTACATACAAGATTCCATTTAGCTCCTATCAGTCTAGCAAAATGCCTTATGGCCAGCCTGGCACTTTCCTGCTCACAGATAGCACATCAGTGGTGAAACTCGTTGTATGTGTTTGCCTCAGCCCCAAAGTGCATGGTCACAGGGCTTGCCGAGGAGTTGGCACCTGCTTCTCAGGAAGAACTCCAGAGTTTTTCTTGTTTTGCCTGCCAGCGCGTTCCTCCTCTTCTTCTGCTCCCCTTGGGTTTTAGCTAGAGGAAAGGTAGGAGCTGCTTTTCTCTTTGTGTCATTGTGCTGTCAGCATCAGATCACTGTGACAGCTAGAGAGATTTCTCCTTCCTGGACCCCAGTTAGAGATCTCTACTCCAGAATTTCCTCTGCCCTTCTCCCATCTCCACGGAAGTCAGCCTCACCCCTCATGTATTCATTTACCTATGAAATATCAGCATCCTCACTGCCTGGGTTTGGATTGAATCTTGACCTCTCCCTTTTAGCTTTATATCCTTGAGCAAAAGGCACTTAGCACTTCTGTGCCTTTCTTTCCTTGTCTGTAAAGCAACTAATCATGGTATATAAGTCATGGTTGTCATAAAGATCAAATGAGATCAGATATATGAAGTGCTAAGCAGTACCTCACATACAATAGGCAACCTCTATACAGAGGTATAAGTTATTATTACCATAAAAGGCATATAAAACTTTTATATACACATGTGCACACATGTACACGCAAAGATATAATTTCAAAAATCCTGTTCCAGTACAGACAGGAAATGGAAAGTTTATTTGGTGGGAAAGGAAGACTTTGGAAGATTGAACTGCTGCTCCCTTAGTTGACCTTCCCCAAGCACAGCAGATCTTAGTGACCAGTGGCTTGTTGCTGAATAACAACATGATCTGAAGAGGTATTTCCCAGATTCTTTTTAGTCAAAAGGAACTTACAACCAAAGAATCAGACTGGCATAGCATAAAAGTACTTGGCCATATAATCCAAACCAGCACCCAAGGAGAAAAGATTTGTCCCCAAGAGACGTGAGATTCAAACAAAATTTTGGGACTGACTCAACAAAAACTGCGTTAAGTAATTCGTTCGCAAAAAGTCTTTTGCTTAAGCACTCCAGGTCAGCTCACAGGTGAAGGTCTGGTTGAAACAAGGCTCATCTGACAAGTAATAGCTAGATTAGACATTGTTTTAGATGAAGATTTAATGATTCATTAGACTTACTCTATCCTCTGACTCATTTCTGAATAAGTGTACTAGCAGGTGGTGATCCAACTACTGGAAATGGTCAGGCTCTTGGCTTTATTCCAGTAGCAGTACTGTAATTTCATGCCTATAGCAAACCTTTCTCTAAACTACACCCACACTCTAATCAACTGCAGAGGGCTTTTGTGACTATTTATAAAGGGCACCCTTTGATTCACCCTTATAATTTAGCTGGTAGCATTTGCTGGAAAAGTTTTAACAGATATGCAGTGCAAAATCACTTCTATTAAGTGCAAAGTCTCCTTTCTAAGCATAGAGTATGCCACAAAGACACAGAATGGTCATTCATACAGCTGCCACCAAATTTTGATGTGAGAGTGTAACATTCCTCACTTCTCAGCAACAGTAAACAATAGAGAAGTGGCACATGAAGAACCTGTTTTACATTGGTCTTTGCCTGCCCAAAACCAAGACACATAACAAAATTTGAAATCTTAAGCTATACTTAGAGATTCCTCATAAACCAGTCCAGCTCCTCTTCGGATTGGTCGGTGAAATTCATCAGAGTTGCTCTGGAGCTACTTGGATTTGCACACCAGGGATCCAAAGATCTGCTAAAATGCAGATTCTGAATGAGCAGTCTGGGAAGGGACCTGAGATTCTGCAGTTTTAACAAGCTCCCAGGTCACGTTAATGCATGCTTTGAATAGTAACAGAGTTGCTGGAAGGATGGGAAGATTTTGGTCAATTTTGACCTACACATGAAAAATGTTGTTATTTTATTATCTTTTTTGGTAGTTATGAACTCCTAATCGAAACTGAAATCAGTAGAGCTGCTCCTTATACTGTCAATTTTTGCTGTCACTATTTCTACCATTGTCATCATCATCAAAAATAGAGAAATAATATTTATAATAGATTCATAAAAATAAATCAATGAATAAGCAGAGGATTTAAAAGTTACACAGATTATATAAATGTGTATATTTTTATAGTCCATCTTATACTAGGAGTCAAAACTATTTCTCACTCAGTAATAAAATAAAGAAAAACAGCTGTTGGTCTTTGTGAAAATCAGCATTTTATTCTCCAATTTTCTCACCGATAAAGTAAAAGAACCTAATCAAATGACCTGAGCTTCTTTCTAGGACTAAAATACTAAGATACAATAGACCTGATTTTTAAAATTCATGTATAACATTTGCCATGTTTGAACCCAAATTACATATCATAGGCAACAGAGCTCCTCGTGGCTCCCCCAGCACACAAAAATTGCAATGAATGACAGAAATAGTTTCTTATCACCCTCACTGACACAACATTATCACAGTAACAACATGGTGAAGTCAGTGAACTCAAATATGTAAAGAGGAAATGGGTTTGAAATAAAAAATCATTTAGTTACCTACTAATAGGCCTATTGGTTTATTATGTATCACTTTAGATTTTTATATAGAAGCTTCATTGTCAAAATACATTTATTGCACATCAATAACATAGCTCAAATGAGCTTTGGCTTTTTCTAAAATGCAAGACTATTTTCATGAAAACTTTACTAACTACTTCAGTAGAAGTAATTCAGTATTTTTATAGCAATACATCAATTTAGTGAGTCTAGCTTCCCAAAATTTCAGCATCTACCTGTCTTTTTCAGATTGCCTCCGTTAAAAATTTTTTTTTCTAATAGTTTTCTTGATTTGTTTAAGAATCCCTCTGGCTCTGGAATGGCAAAACCGCCTGTTTCATATAGGGCCACAGTAACAAAGACAGCATGGTACTGGTATCAAGACAGGGAAGAAGACCAATGGAATAGAATAGAAGACCCCGAAACCAATCCTCAAATCTTTAAACATCTGATTTTTGACAAAGGGGGTCAAAATATTACATGGAGATGTGACAGCCTCTTCAATAAATGGTGCTGGACAAA
>PVKS010044214.1:0-14459 GCA_004027875.1 Aplodontia rufa
GTGTATGCCAGGCACTGACCCACTTCTCCAGCCCCACAGCTCACTTTTATTGAGACCAGCATTCTATTTGGTAACATCCTACTTTATTTTATAGAAGGGAAAATGTAAACTATTTTGCAGCTCTCCTGGCTCCTCCTTATTTGCTCTGTTTTTCTACAAGACCCTTTGGACCTGAATATGCCTCCCTAAACTTCTTATCTGAACTCACTTAACTCCAACTATTTGATTCCTCTTCCTCACATCATCCACTCATCACAAATAAAAGAGGTCCATTGTTAAGTGAATTTTGTAATATTTGTAAAAATTATTTTCTCTGAAATGATCCTGTCGACTTTTCTCCAGATATGCCTTAATTTAGCATAAATTATCCATTATTTTGTAATTTGTCTCCTTTCAACAAAGAAGTCAATCATAAGCCAATCAGCAAGTGACTCTTCAAAGTATAATGATACTTGTGAAGAGCAAAGAATTATAAAGTCAATAGCGAAACACTACAATGGGAATATGCCTGGTATAATAATCTATGGGCATATTCAATGGGTTGAGGCATGGGGAAATTTTTAAAGACAAACATGAGGATCATGTCAAATATTTTGTAACAATAATCTGATTACATGAGTGGCTCAGTCCAGGTGCATTGGTTTGGGCAGATGTGTTTGTGGAAGTACTTTCTGTATGAGGCTACACAGGTTTTGTGCAAGTGTATGGTTCAGTGGAGTCTTTTGTGATGGTTACTGTCAGGCAATTATGCATATGAACCCTTCCTTAATTTCTTCCAACTTTCTTTTTTTCTTTTTTTCTTTTGGATGGTGTTGACATAAGTAACTCCATTTTTGTTATGAAGCTTTCATGTTCCTTTCCCAAAGATAATCCTGTTAATTGGGTAAAGGTTTTTTTTATTCCTTTGAAAATCATAACTATTAATCACAAACTTCATTTTTCACATTTTACTTTCATTTTGAAAATAGTGTTAAGCTTTTACAGGCCAGAGTTTTTATGTGTGTACATGTGAGACAATTTTATTTTGTAGTAGCAATTCCCTTTGGCATTCTAGGAGAATTAATAATCATTTTCTTTAAATCTTTCCAGAAAAATCTCTTCAGTTGCTGTTTTCAGAGACTCTTCTACAGCTTGGCTCATTATTATATCAGAAGCAATGTCTTCTAAGCCTATATTTGGATATCTAAAAATTTTTATGGCTGCTTTTCTTTTTACTGCTGCTATTTCTTAGTGTAAATATCTGGAAAAGGCAACCTTTGATGATTTGCTAAGATGATGCAGTGAATCCCTAAAAAATTAAAATAGTGTGAAGATGAAGGCATTTGGCAGATGTAATTAGGGTCTAGTATAAGTTACCTTTCAGTTAATCAGAAGATTATCCTGGAAGGTTCTGACCTAAAGAAATGAGAACTCTTTGTAAAAGAATTTAGAAGTAGGAGATGAAGAGGTCAGGGAGAGAGAAACAGCACTAGATGCACTCCTGTTGGCTTTGAAGAAATAAATTGCCATGTCACAGAAGGGCCATGTGGAAGGGAATGGGGGCAAGACTCTCAGTGTTCTACCTGCAAGGCCCTGAGCTCTGCCAACAAGTGGTGAACCCAGAAAAGGACCTGAGCCCCAGATGAGACCTAATCCTTGATTAACACCTTGATTTTCTCTAGCAAGATCCTGAGCAGAGGACACAGCTTTCTTATGCCCAGCCTACTGACACATTGAACTAGTGATAAAATAAAATTGTGTTGCCTTAAGCCACCAAGTTTGTGGTGACCTGTTACGTGGCAATAAGAAGCTCATACAGTTGCTAACATTTACTTAGCTCTATTTGCCAAGCTCTGTGCTATGGATAAAGCACAGCCCTATGAAGTAGAATCTATTATTTTAAAAATTTTACAGATAAGAAAATTAAACCTTAGAGAAGTTCAAATGCTTGATGCAGGTCACAGAACTGGTTGATGGAAGAATTAGAATTTGAACTTGTGCTTTAATCACTTTGGTAGTGTATGTTCTTCAATGTGAAACATTCCACAGAATAATGTGAGTCAATTTTGTTCTGATTACCACCTGCTCAGCTACTGTCCTTTTCTTGTGCATACCCACCAAAATGTGACAAAATACTAAAGAAAAAAAATAGCCTTAGATGAAATTCATTTTCTTCTAGATGATTTTTCAAAGACTTTTGTGCGAATGCTTCACCAATTATAGGAGAAAGCCTTCTGAAAATAAATCCTGCTTAAAAAGTTATTTAATTGCTATTTTATCTAGAAGAAGAATAATCTATTTCCATCTATCAGGTAGTAATGAGAAGTCATTATCTTGCACTCTTCTTTAATTAACATCAATCCTGATTAGTCAGAATAAATTAGGTTCTTTGTCTTTTTCTTTAGTTGTGGTTCTTCTGGTACAGGAGCCATTTAATTATGTGTTATCTTGTGTTATCACTTACAAAAGATGTCAGTATAATTATATTACCATATTTCAAATTTTAGTTTTTAATCGTATTTCCACATTAAAATGTAAGATTTTTTTTAAGTTTCCATTTTTTCCCTCAGTATGTGGGAAGAAATATTTTCATTCTATGAAATAATTTCATCATATTGAGAAAATGTCCAAGGTTTAATAAAGCTCAGGGATTTTAATAGCTATTATTTATCATAATATGCATTGAACAGAATAGTAAACATTCATAGGTACTAATTGTTACTACAAATAGAGGGGTGTAGAAGAGAAGGGCACAAAATCATTCTGCCTAAAATATGGACTAATATTTAAAAAATTTAAATTGGTAGTCTGGAATATCTATTTGGACATGAATCATTGTCATTTAAACCTCTGTGTTCCATTCTTTCTTGGAGTTTTATGTCTGCATTGAGATAGTCATTACTTGGTCTCCTTCATTACTAAAATTATCCATTTCTACTTAACACATTGAAACTGAATGATATAAGTACACATTTACTTATATTTATGGGATGGAAGTGGTTATGCAGGTCCTTCTTTGCCCTAGCAATTGGCCCTGAAATGGAAATAAATGTTGGCTGCCACCCAGGTAGTGAGGATGAGAACACATAAACAGCTTAGCCTCCAACCCCATTGTAATTTCCTGGATTAGAGCTGAGCCAGGTAATGTATCAGCTTGAACGAAAATGAGAACTTGCACTGTTATCTGGCCTCGTTTAAGGGGAAAACTATTCTGTAGTCAAGGCTAGAAAAACCTATCTGGATCTGAGCTCCTGTAGCAAAGGGGATTTCCTGACTATCAGGCCGGTGTCTGGGTAAAAACAAAGGGTGATTCGCTGCCTGGGACTTTTATAAATTCTGGATCTTGGTACAGCTGCAGCTTTCTTCCTGCACTTTATTTCTTTTACATTCTCATCAGTACAGCATTTTCATGGTAACTTATCACCCTAAGTACACCACATTCTTGCTTCTTTTTCTTTCTTTCTTTCTTTCTTTCTTTCTTTCTTTCTTTCTTTCTTTCTCTTTCTTTCTTTCTTTCTTTCTTCTCTTTCTTTCTTTCTTCTTTCTTCCTTTCTTTCTTTTTTTTCTGGCAACTACAAAACTAGAACTGAAAATATTTTCCACTGAGAATTTTAGATTGTTGCTCTTTTCTGTGGCATTTACTTGGTATTTTTAAGGTTAACTGATTATGTTCAAAACATAAAAGAAAATAGCAGAACCGTCTTCATCTTTCCTAAGCTATCAATGTTACAGATCATAGACTTTGCTCAGGAGAAACTATATTCTTTATTTGCAACTCAAATCATTTTGTTTGGAATTGTTTGCTCTGTTTCCATTATTTGATGTGGCTGTCTCACAAAAAACTTATTGTTTGGGAAAAACACTGTTACAGAAGACAGAGCAATCTTAAATGTAGAGTCTCTGTAGCTCTAATCTAATAGAGATGAGTTAGAAATAAAATCAGAGAGAGGAAGAAAGGAATTCCTTCATGGATTTGCATTCTTTTTTTAATTAATTCTTTTTTTTTTTTCCAAGGCTGAGGACCAAACTCAGGGCCTTGCACATGCTAGGCAAGTGCTCTGCCACTGAGTTAAATCCCCAACCCCTTTTAATTAATTCTTAATTCTTCTAATAACAGAAGAGAAAAATATCAGCATTATTGTAGAAATCTGAATATCAGGAATAAAGCAAACCATATACTTAAAGGTCAAACATTATACTCAGTATCAAGTTATTTTATCTTTGATGAAAGTCAGTTATAGTTTTTGGAGTTTAGAAATTAGTTCTGTTAAACATAACCAAGATTTGTTGAATGTATGCTTTGTTACTTGGCACATAGGTGATCTCAGTTCAAAAGAGCAAAAAGAGTAATATTGGCACACACACAAAATTTTAGAATAATTTAGAAGTAGAAGAGCCAGAAGGAAATCTCAGTTGTTGAGGTGATAGTTTCCAAACAAATGGTACCAGTTTCTGCAAGCAGAGAGATGCCTCAGTGCCTAGCATGGTATTCAGAACATGTTTGTTCTTTGGAAATAGCTATGCAAGAGAGAAGGGATCTTTTCAATCAATCCATGTAATAAGCACTTAATATGACACCTGAGACAGTAATTAATAATAAATGCTGACTAAACATTTGTTTCCAAATAAATAAATTAAGCAATATCTTCTGAATTCCATTTTTATTTTGAGCACAGTTTGTTATTTCTCAGATTTATTTTTCATCTTCCTAAAATTACAAGGTATATTACAAAAGGTCCAGGTGGCAGGAATTAGAAAACATGTGTTCATCTTAGAAGGAGAGACTGCTAATGAAGAAATCTTTATGAGCTCATAAATCATTCGTATAGAAAAGTTTCATCTGAATACTGTTTGCATTGGAATAACTTGGATTGCTTGTCAAAATGAAGATACCCAAGCTGAAATATTGAATCAGATTGTCTAGGGATAGGGCTCAGGAACCAATTCTTTTTCAAGGAGTGCTTTATAGATAAGTAGTACCAATAATACCTGAGTTTGTTGCAGATGCACAGTCTAGGGTCTATTCCAGAGCTACTAATCAAAATCCGTATTTTAACAAGATCCTTTAGAATTTGGAAATCACTATACCAATGTTATAGAACTACCATCTTTTTAAAAATACATTTTCCACTTTTACATTTCCTATTTTTTGTTAATCTTTTATTGGTACATTATAGTTGTATATAGTAGTGGCACTCATTGATCTAGTCATACGTGTGGCATAATTTGGTCTGTTTCAATCCCTTCCTTCCTCTCTTCTCCCAACCTGTGCCCTTCCGCTACTCCACTGGTCTTTCTTCTATTTTAATGAAATCCCTTTTCTTTTCTTTTTCTTTTTTTCTGGCTTCCACATACGAAATACTCACAAGCCTAAGCATCTGCTTACCAATTTCTGTTATCAGGGCACTTCCCCCCTTCTATTTCCTGCTAAAACTGGGATGGGGGAGAGTAGTTATTTGTCAACCCTGCTTCCATGGGCCTATTATAAACTCAATATTATAGTCATATTTGTGATGAGGTCATGGGTTCCAAGTTGACAACAATAGTACCTTTTCATACTTTACCTTCAAAATCTGAGGCTTATAAAGAATCAGCACTTAATTCATGTCATACAAGTAACCGAATAACCGGAAACTGCTTTCAGCTAGGGGGAGACACTTACTTCAAAAATGGAAGAAAGACAAGATTCTATTTTTCTGAATGACTGCAGTTCTGATTTTTACCCTGTTCTGCATTGATGCATACACTGGCTTTCATGGGAAAGTAATGATGATTTTTGTGAGCTGTTTGATAAAATGTTTTAGCCACATCACTAAACATGCCCTTTTCTAGGCTCAGTCACCACAAGTTAGCTCTTGCTGACCTCTGACCTCACTTAGGAGAACGAACTCACCCTTACACTTATTCAGTTGTTATTTTTCTGTGCCTTTCAAATCACAAACCTACATCCTTCATTTCAGTAGGCATCATTCTAATGTCCTAGTAACCACCAGTGTGTGGGAAGCAGAGACGCAGTTGGTGAGTGGGCACAGGCTGAGGGAGCAGGGAGTCAAGAGAACGCTGCTGTTTAAAGTTCTTTTGTCTAATTTTGGCCTCAAGGCCATGTTGTAGATAATTACCAGATATTCTGGTCCTGGATAACTGGCTTGACATATATTATTTTGTAACTATATTTGTTAATCAATCTTTCCAATGGCTTTTGTTTACATCGTACTTTATATTGTATTATATATTGTATACGATGTCACCTCAGAAAAACTGCATATCTAAAGAACAAATACATCCAATTCTCATTATTCTCAAGAGTCCCATCCTGTACTTTTACTTCAAACACCGAATGAGTGAATATGAAACCATTAACCCTTAGGGGAAATGCAGGATTAGATTCCTGTGAACCTTTGTGTCCCTTTTCTCAACTGGTCAATATATAACTTTGTTTTATGTGTCTTTCTATTTAAAGACATCTTTTAAAATATATATTGTGGACTTATTAATAGTGGATTCACAGCTAACAGCACAAAGTTCAACTCACTGAATAAAGCAGATCTAAGACAAAGCTTATTTAAGACGGGTTTTTTCTCTGTAAGGTGCATTATAGGCTTCTTATGTTAGGACGCTAGACAGTACTTTAGCATCGCACCTGGGAGTCATTTTAAACAGCAAAATCAGCAACAAACTGCAGAGAAGTTTGAAAAACCTGCCACTAAAAAGTCCTCCACAAAGACACTTGTTTACGCTATCAGACTTAAAATAAGAAGGCAAAAGTTGCCTTCGGCTGGGATGTGCATGTTGGGCTGCTCAAATATTTTGCTGTTGTGCACATTCCAAGGATGTGCGATGAGCACAAAGTGGAATATTGATTTTGAGAATTCAAATAAATTTTAGGTAGTAAGTGAGTAAAAAAAATAGGGAATCTATCAAAAATGAAGATTGACTATGCTATGTTTTTTAGGTGCTCAGGGACTTTCTTTAGTTGGTAAGATCATGTCTACACCAGAGATATATTTTGATCTAATGAAGTGGTCCATCTTTATCCTGGGTGGAAAAGCCTTCAAGATAAAACTAATAATTGACCAGTCAAGATTAGGTGATGCAAATTTGCATATATAAATATAAATTATTAAATAAAACAGAAAAGTATCTATGCTTCAAGTAAATAAAACTGAAATTTGTTGGGCCTTAGCTGAACATTGTGGTAGACATTCTGTGAGAACTTTATATATACTGTCTTCACGGGGGCACACATGGTAAAGTCAGATACTACATACAAGTTCAAACTTCTAGTAATACCAGTTCGAATACAAGATTCATAGTCTTTCCCAATTAAAATTCTTAGTCAGTAGATTTCCTTGTATCTGAAACTTTAATTTTTAACTTTTAGTAGCTTTGCTAATTTTCATATTATAAACTTTGAATGCTATTTTTCATATTTAAATCTTTTTTGCAATTTTGGACATATTTTATGTTTTTTATGTTTTCAATGTTGATTTTTTAACTGTATATAGTTAGTATTTAAACTTCAAAGCAGATGTTTTAATAGTAGATATTAAAATAAGGTTTTGTGAGTAATCAGAAGCTCAACTCCTTTTGTAGATAGCAAGTATGTTAAATGTCTGAAGAAGCTAGAATTAAAGCAATTTGTAGTTTCAGAGCTTGAGGTCTGTGACTGCTTATCTTTTCCAAAGTTGACCTCAATGATACCTCCAACTGCAAATGAGTCTTACAATTTTCCCATCAAGAAGTAGAGGTTGGGCTGGAGCGGTGACTCAGCAGTTACAGCGCTTGCCTGGCATGCGCAAGTACAGGGGTTCAAACCCCAGCACCCACGTACACAACTAAGTGTCAGAGCAACGAATGCCATGTGAAAAACTCAATAAAAATTGATTCTCTCTCTCTTCTCTCTTAAAAAACAACCAAAAAAAGAATTAGAGGTTATTCTTGTACTTGAATCTGATTGCCTCCTGAATACTTGGATCTGTAGAATATGCAGGACTGACACTGTGCCGGTAGTGGACACAGCCCTCAACTGGCTTGGAAGTGTCTACTTCCTGGCTGTTGTAAAGTATGTAAAGTAGTCACCATTTATTAAGTGCAGCTACCGAGCCAAGTCAAAACGGAGAGACCTAGATGATGGGAGGCACGTTAGAGATGGAAAGGCCGGGGAAAACTAAGGTGCTAGACTACTAATGAAAAAGGCATCTCAGAAAGTTGATCTTCCATCACCAGCTGACCCCAGCAGATGCCAAATGGAACAGAGATGAACCACCCCACAAGAGCACTTCCTGATCTCCTGATCTGTAAAAGTGTGAGCAAAAGAAAACACTCAATGGTTTCACGACATTTTGTTTTCATGTAGTTTTTAATGCAGTAATCAATAATTGGAAGAGATTCAACAAAGTAAATTAACTGACCTGATAAAAAGCCTTTGTACTTTTAAATGATTTGAATGGCAATGAAAGCTTATTTTCTCACTGATTTGTTCAGGTCAACAGTTTGTACTCTTGCTCTGGAACCACAGAAGACTGCATTTGTACCCTACATCCATCACTGACTCCATGAATTGATGAGTTACTCAACATCCCAGCCTTAAGTACCTCACTAGTCAAATGGGGAAAGAATTTAGTCCATTCTTTCATTATAATTTCATTTCTTTTTCTTTTTTTATTTGTAGTTTTTTTTTTTGTACTAAGGATTGAACCCAGAGTTGCTTTATCACCGAGCTACATTTCCAATACTTTTTATGTTTTATTTTGAGACAGGGTCTTGCTAAGTTGTTGAAGCTGGCTTTGAACTTGAGATCATCCTGCCTTAGCCTCCCAAGTCACTGGGATTACAGGTTGTGCACCATGGCACCCAGCTGCATTATACTTTTAAACATAATAATTTTTAATCTTGGTTAGAATGAATGAAATTGTATTGGTTCTTGGTTTAAAGTAACTGTTGACATACTGATGATTATACAGTGTGTAACTCTGTCAATGAGACGCTTGTTAAACATATTATATGCATATATCATATATATTGATGAAGAGAGAGACAGAAAGCTCTTTCTGTTTGGTTCACAAAGTCATGTTATATAATCACTGGTTTTTACATTTTTTTCTTTTTCTTCATATACTTCAGAATATGTATTTGCTCCAATTTTTTTGGAACATGTTAATATATATGTCTATACTTTTTCATAGGCACAAATTCTTAATTTCATAATTTTTGCAATGTTTTTCTAACACATAAAGCATGAAGTACTTTTTGTGTTTTGAACAATTGCTTAATGCAATATTTTTCTAGTACATAAAGCACAAAGTACTTTTTGTGCTTTTGAACAATTGCTTAATTATTAAAGAAATGAGGTTCATAATTGCAGTCACTGTGTTTCTCTAATTGTATTCTCAGTATTAGCTTCTAGGTCAAATCTATTGGAAACATACTTTTCTACTTTCACCCTTCCCAATTTTGTCTCTCAATCTTCCTCAACCCTCTCTTCTTTTCTTCTTCTCTCTCTTTCTTTCCATACAAATACTGATTCAGATTTGACTTACATCCTTTGCTTTAAGGTTAGGAATCCTATTCATAGTAGCTTTCTGAGATATGATTTCCTCTTATTTCAGTTCTTTATGTCCATTTGTCTGCCTAACTGAACTATACTACAATATGAGAGAATTCAGCATACAGCCAGTCTTTGTTTTAGTGAATCCTAAAACTGGAACTTCATAAAAATTTTAGGTCAGGATAAACATGGAGAGTGGATATGAACAGAGAATAAGATTAAAAACTTATCTGAAAATCTGTGCTTTGCCTTATTTCCATGCTATATGTGTAGTTCTCTTCTATGCCCATAAAATCTTAATTTTCTCTGGATCTGTCATCATGTTTCACCACATCATGCTAATTTATCCTGCCATATAAGTTTTAAATTCAGGAAACTTAAATAAACCCAAGAAGAGCTATTCATCACTCTTTTTAAAAAAATGAAACACAGAATATAATATATGCCTTATTTACAGTATTGCCTCCATGCAAATCAAACTTCGTGAAATATTATTAATTCAAAAGTTTGTAATGTGCATTTTTTTTAAAAAGAGAGGGACAGAGAGAGGGAGAGAGAGAAATAGAGAAACAATTTTATTTACTTTTTCATGTGGTCTCAGTTGCTCCAACACTTTGGTGTGTACATGGTGCTGAGGTTTGAACTCACATCCTTGAGCTTGCCGGGCAAGCACCTTAACTGCTGAGCCACCGCTCCAGCTCCTGTAATGTGCATTTTTTTGCATGGTACTAAATTTATCCTTAGGAAACAAAGATGAGTGAAGCAATGAATAACCTCGAACCCAAACTTGCCAAACAATCTCTGCCATCATATTTGTGCTTTTGCGAGTTCAAACTTTCTCTATTATATTCTGATTATTTGTAGCATAAGTGGCACATAGCATGTATACTGATTTTGGAAAAGTTTCAATTCATTCATCAACTCATAATAGGGTAAAAAGTTTTCACTATATCTATAGGTGAGAAACATTCCTTGTCCAAACCTAGGCTAGCCTCAGAGGCAATGGTCTACCTGTGAACTGTGGTCCCACCAGTCTGGATTCATATCTGCTGTACCTTTAGATTATTGAGTAAGGCCAATACAGAATGGGTTATAATGCATAGACAGGGCTGTCAAGAAGCCTAAGACATAGCACTTTTCTTCATGAACGTTTGAGGTACACCTGTGATCAGTAGATACTAAAATATAAAAATCCAAACTTTTCCATTTTTTTCCAGGACATTGTATATGCAAAATGTATTGGGATATGCAAAAGGACATATGTCTGTTTTTAGTTGAAAATAATATACGTTATTTAACTAAGTTTTTAAAAGAGAGTTTTGTTTTTTTGATGGTTGTATATGTGGTTTGAACCCGGGTTCTTGCACATGCCCGGCAAGCACTCTACCACTGAGCCACTGCACCAGTCCCGTCAACTAAGCTTTTTAAAGTACAATTCCAGTTAAGAATCTGTGATTAGGGGCTGGAGCGGTGGCTCAGCGGTTTCGGTGCTTGCCTGGCAAGCCCGAGGACCCGGGTTCAAACCCCAGCACCACGTACACAACTGAGTGTTGGAGCAACTAAGGCCATGTGAAAAACTAAATAAAGTTGTTTCTCTCTTTCTCTGTCTCTCTCACTGTCCCTCTCTCTTTATAAAAAAAAAAAAAAAAGAATCTGTGATTATTACAAAGCGAAAAACCTCAAAATAGGAGCAAAGGATACAAATATGCAGAAAATAAATGAAGATGCTGGTACATCTAAATGCAACTTCTTTGGCTTCAAATAGTGCTAAGGCTAAAAAGCATGCATTTTTAAAGAGATTGAGAGAGACAGAGAGAGATATAATTTTAAAATTTTTCATCCGGTTGTTTTTCCTTCATTTCGTTGTATATGCAGTACAGGGGATCAAACATGGGTCCTCTGTCATGCCAGGTAAGCACTCTACTGCTGAGCCACCTCTCCATCCCCAAGCATGCACTTTTAAAAGGAGAAAAAAAAAATCTCTGGAGTGTTCAAAGTCAAGTCCTTTATTTGTTGAGATTAAGTGCTTAGGAACTTACGTGGTGCATGGGTTATTCAATGTATGTTCAAATGAAGAATGAAACCTTGAAAATTGAGTAGAAACTCGCCTAACATTCAGAAATCCAAAATCGGTATCATATCCATAGTGTACCAAGTCTTTATCAATACCTCACCTGTGTTGCTTCTCTGCGCTCTATCTTTGACCAGGAATGATATCAAAGAGGACCGTTTTAGGAGCAGATCAGGATAATCACAAAATTTCTGATAATGGAGATAGGAATTTAAATTTAAATTTAAATAAAATCTAGGAACACTGAAACATTGAGCTTATTTTTATAGTCTTAAAATTTCCCCGTTTGTTCTATTCTCTGCCACCACCCTGCACCCATATTTTTGTGGGTAAAACTTATGTGTAACATATAAAAAATATGTGCTAGTATTGGAAGAAGAACATGGGGACTCAGGTCAGAAAACCACACCAGGTTCATTCACAGTTGAGTCAGAAAGACAGCATCAAAAGGACATCAGCAAGACTGTCCCCCTGCCCCAAATATTCAGAAACCCATCTATTTGGTTTGAGGTTTCAAGTATTAGAAACACAACAGTGTGGCCTCCCGAGCGCGCATCTGTTATGTAATGAAGATAATTATCTTTCTAGCTTGCTGAGTGAAGTGGCATTTGTAATAGAATCTGAAACTTTCCTGAAGGTCAGACATGCTATATTTATTGCTTCCTCCTTGTCTATAAGCCAGAACATTCTGTCACTATTGTGATACAAGCCAACAAGAGCCAAATAAATCTTTGATCCTTTGAGTTCACTCTGCTATTAAACACAAGCCACTGTAAAGTCATGGAAATTACCTGAGGAGGATGTGGAGAAATTGGCTGGTTCAGAAAAGGCTGACCACAGTGACTAAACAGGGGGAAAGATGACCTGTCAAAAAACACTAAGGAAGTTAGGATTAGTTAGTTGAAAGAAGAACCTGAATGATAGCTTAATAACTGTTTTCTAATTTTAGGAGGAATGCTACTTCTGTTTTATCCATTTCTACAGAATTCGAAACAACCAAGGAATGATTCATTTTCCTGTGACTGGCACACTTGAGTCATTTTATACAAATTATTATAACATCTTTTATTTAATAAATGTGAACTTGTATCTCACATTCTTCCATTTGAAGGAGTAAGTGGTGGGAAGAGATAATCAAATGAAAAATGTATTATTCTCTTTTGCTTCATCTTATATCTGAGTGATAGTTTTTTTTTCTTAGTATAAAAAGTCTTTGACAAGTTATTGTCGTTATTCCAACTCAACTACATACAAATTAAAGTCTTCTGATATTTGGTTCCAGTTATGCTGAATTATTATTGCCACGTACCAACAATAATGACAAAAGGAGGAAATAAACATGTTCCACGTTACTTTGTAATACACGCTATTTTGTAGATTAAAATAAAAAGATTTAGAATTCATGAATTTCTGGATGCAGAATGATTTATAGGACCGCTAAGTCATTTTGAGTTGATCAGTGAGCATTTAGTAAGTATCAAATACTGCTTAGGTATTTGAGTGGAAGAGTGACAAAGAAGAAAAAGATCCGATCTCAGGGCTCAAGGTGCTTAGAATCTGATGGTGACGATAGTTTAATGAATTATAAGCACCACAGATGTGTAGTATCTAAGGACAGCCAACATTTTGGTTGAGCCTGAACACACAGAGCTGGGAGTCTGACTGGAAGGTTTTCTTGGCTGTTGACACAGGTGATCATAGTAACATAGCTCGGCTCCTGTTAGGGTCCACTTCACCGATACTGTGAGTATGTAGTGTGTATTCCATCAGACTTACCTTGTTTCTTTGTTTTTGTTTTGCTTGTTGTTCATTACATCTGAGCTTCTTCCTACTCAGAATTCCTTCACAGCGTTTTGTGTGTTAAAGCTGGGTTTCCATCCTTGTTTCTGCTATTTGCCGTCTTCTACTTTCTAAGAGTCATCTTCTTACATTTCTTACTTTGAATTCCAGAGAAGGAATTTCTAATTACCCCTGCTTATTTGTATACCAGTCTTGTCACAGGTCCTTGGTCAGTCGGGAGCTGCTGTGCCTCATGCTTAGACTTATTCACTAGGGCTCTCCCTTCAACAAGAGCCATTGGCCAGCAAGTTTCCCTTAAAATGTAATGACAGGCTGACATCATAATTTGCATAAAAATATTGAAGAAAGTATCGAATTGGAAAAGTTGAAAAGAAAATGTTCAAGATACAAGCAATATCTAGAGAAGACCCAGATATGCAGATGAGCACGGTTTATTATAGGGTTTAGAGAGAACGTGTGCTTTACCCTGGGAGAAAGCATGTGCACAGTGGCTATGTATTAGTGTATCTGGCTAGGGAGGGTATGAACAGGAAATACAAGCTCTCGAAATCAGGATGAGGTTTTCCTTTTTTTTTTTGCATTCAATAAATATTTTATTGAGACATAATTTATGTACAAGAAATACACATATCTGCAGTATTCAGTTGGATGAGTTCTGACAATTCTATTACCCGAGTATCTAACATGGAGAACAGTGCCTTCACCCACAGTTCTCCTGCCCCTTCACCATCACTCCCAACCCTCCTACTTCGCACTCCTGAGGGAACCACAGTTCTGGTGTTTGCCTCTTCTGAATTTTGCCTCTTCTTTGACTTCATGTAAAAGTCATCATGTGTACATTTGCATCTGGCTTCTTTTGTTCAACATCATGTTTCTTGAGATCCATCTACGTTGTTAGGTAGTACTTTCTTACTGTCAAGTAGTATACCACTGTATGAATATTCCATGGATTAAACAGGATGAGGTTTTAACAATCATTCAAGGAATACAGTTGTCCCCCTGTGCAAATTAAATTACTCAATAAGGGTTTGAAAATCAATTTAAAAAACCCCTTTTTTCCTA
>PVKS010044215.1:0-14462 GCA_004027875.1 Aplodontia rufa
GTTATGGAGTTTGCCTGGCATGCGCAAGTATGCGAGTTCGAACCCCAGCACCACATACACAACGAAGTTTAAGGGCAATGAAAGCCATATAAAAAACTAAATAAAATTGATTCTTTCTCTTTCTCTCTCTCTTTCTGTCCCTCTCTTAAAAAATTACTTTCTCTATGGTCATGTTGGTCGCATTTTCAAGTTCATGTATAGTTAGGTTCATTTCTTTATTGTCTTAATAATTTTAGGCATTTCCCTCTCCCACCGCCTTGTGGAGTTAATTTTTGAAATGAAAGTGAAAACTATATAAAAGATATAGCTATAGCCAGAGAAGAACGTAGTCCCTTCCTGTCCTTTGTGGGTAATCAATTTCATTAATTTTGAAGTTTATCCTCTAGTGTTTTAGTTTTCAAAAATTGGGAGAAACAGCTGGGTGTGGTGGCGCAGTAATCCTGGCACCTGTAATCCTGGCAACTTGGGAGGCGGAGAAAGAAGGATCACAAGTTCAAGACCAGCCTCGGCAACTTAGGGAGACCCTGTCTCCCTAAAAATAAAATATTGAAAAGGCTGGATATAAAGCTCCATAGTACAGCACTCCTGAGTTCAATCCCCAGAACCCAAAACAAGCAACAGAAAGACACTAGTAGATATATATCCGTATTATTTTCCTTTCTTATACAAAACATAGCCCCATATTAAAGACTTTTTCAGACCTTTTTTTTCAGTATGTAGAGATCTTCATCTTTTTCTTTTTAACAACTGCACAGTCTCCACAGTGTAGATGCACCTTCATTATCTCCCAGCCCTCCTATTGTGGGTGTTTACTACAGAGATTCCCCCAACAACCCACCTTGTAGGTATTTACTCTGTGTTGTTGGACGTGGATCTTCAGGGTAGATTCCTGGATACAGATTGCTGGGCTGAGGGTAACTGCATATAGTTTTATTAGATATGATCAAATTTCTCTCCTTAGGAGATTTGTATCATTGTATTCTTTCATCAGTAATGTATAATAATGACGGTTCACCTGGAGCAGGGATCCTAACAGCTAGAGAAACAGACTGTCACTCTGTGATGTCCTTTCACCAACAGGGAAGGGATTCAAAGCTGTTTGTGATAGTTAGTTTTCTATCACTGTGACATAATACCTGATATAATCTGTTTATGAGGAGTAAAGGTTCATTTTGGCTCACAGTTTCAGAGGTCTCAGTCCATGATTGCTTGGCTCTCTTGCTTTGGGCCTATGGTGGTGCGGTACATGGACGGGGGAACTCAGAACAGAGGTGGCCTGTTCGTCTCATGGCAGCCAGAAACAAAGAAGAGGCTGGGGTCCTAATAGCCCCCGTGAGGCCACACTCTAAAAGACCTTTCTTCTGCTAGACCTTTTATCTTGGAGATTCTGTACCTCCCAATAGCACCATAGGATGGTGATCAAGCACATGGGCCTTTGGAACACACACACCCAAACCATAACACACACACACACACACACACACACACACACACACAGAGTTTCTCTTTGAAATGAGACAGAATGGAGGGTCCAGAAATATGGGAGCCAAGCAGCTTGCTAGTTGTTTGCACAAGGGACCTGTGCTGAGAAGGCATCCTTTTCAAACCACCCACATGGTCTGCTACCTGAAGAGGGTGGGGAAGAGAAGGAGAGTGGGTCTATCCATCCATCCATCCATCCATCCATCCATTCATCCAGTACTTCTGGTCTAAACTCTGTGAGGCCACTATTCTGGACCCAGGGAGCAATAATGTAAGAAGTTACCTGGAAACCCCGGTGATTTACAACAATAACTCTTTATTTTTCTTGTGCATGGGTGTGCAGGTCCTCTGGGTTATTTCCAGTTTGGCTTGCCTCTGCTGGGTCTGGTGGGGTTTGGGTCAGCTCCAGGTGTCTTCACTGTTCTGGGACCACAAACATGCTTCCAACCTTTGCTCACATCACCTCTGCTGGGGCAAGTCACATGGCCAAGGCCAGTGTCAACAGGGCCGGGATCCCTGCCCCACCTGCAGGAAGGAAGGGCTGCAAGTCACAGGGTAGAAAAAGTGGACAAGTCCTGTAGCCACAGGGAGGCATGAACCGGGAACAACAGTCCGCCCCAGGATGTCTGATCAAGACAGGGACTTCTGGTCTGGGCAAGGTGGCACACACCTGTAATCCCAGCAGCTCGGGAGGCAGAGGCAGGAGGATTGCAAGATCAAAACCAGCCTCAGCAACTTAACGAGGCCCTAAGCAACTTAGCAAGACTCTGTCTCAAAATAAAAAAACAATAGTAAACAATAGTAAAAAAGTCTGGGGATGTGACTCAGTGGTGAAGCAGTCCTGGGTTCAATCCCTGGTTCAAAAAAATGCTTAAAAAAAACTGACACGGGGGGCTGGAGTGGTGGCTCAGTGGTTCCAGCACTTGCCTGGCTTGCACGAGGACCCAGGTTTGAACCCCAGCACCACATACACAACTAGGTGCCAGAACAGTGTAAACAAAATTAAAAACTAAATAAAAAATTGATTCTCTCTCTCTCTCTCTCTCTCTCTCTCACTGTCCCTCTTTTCTCTCTTTAAAGAAGGAGGGGCTGGAGCGGTGGCTCAGTGGTTATGGCGCTTGCCCAGCATGCATAAGTACACGGGTTCAAACCCCAGCACCCACGTACCCAGCTAAGAGTCAGAGCAACAAAAGCCATGAGAAAAACTCAATAAAAATTGATCTCTCTCTCTCTCTCTCTCTCTCTCTCCTCTGTCCTTCTCTCTTAAAAAAAAAAAAGAAGAGAGGGGTAGGGCTGGGCACGGAAATAAGAGGGATATCAAGGGACATCAGGCAGCTGGAGGGAGGCAGTAGGGGTGTTATCAACCCAGTGGGGAACCTTTGACTTCTGTGACAGGCCCAACTAACATGGGGGTAAATTAGGGGAAACATGGGATGGGGGCGGTGAATCCCAAGGGGGGGAAGTCATGAACTGGCATCAGCCTTGGCTTGCTCTGTCATTATGCATGTGATCATCATTATGTGGCACCGATTCCCTCCTATATATAGGAGTATGTTGAACGGAAAAAAAAAAAAAGGGGGTCAGGGACTTCTGACCTGGGGACTTCTGACCTCTGGATTTCTGACCTCTGGATTTCTGACTTCTGGATTTCTGACCTCTGGAGGCCCAGTGGAGCCGGCCTACCTGGGGTTCCAGCCACCTGTGTCTGCAGAAGCCCTGCAGAGCTGGGGAGGAGGCAGACTGAAGCCACTGTTAGGTTATGGATGAGTTGGGGGCGGGGTGGGGGCCCTGGGCTTGCGGGAGGCAGCCTCTTCACCTGTCTTCCTGGGTAGGTGCCACTTCCTTCCCGCATCTGCTGGGTTTCCAGGGTTTTCTGGGCATAGCAGGAGGAAGCTTCTCTTGTGTAGCACTCTGTGATCTGACACTGCGGTTTGGATTTAGGGTCTCAGCCTCTATGCGTAGCACACGAAGCTTTCATTTCTAAGCTTTATTGAGCATTGTTTTTTTTTTTTTTAAATAATGACCCATCTAGAACTTCTGAACAAAGTGTAATAAAAGTGACAAATACTGGTACACGGTACACAGGTTGTCACTTTGGATTTACTGCCCCCCAACTTTTTCTGGTAAGTCGCACTAAATTCACACTTTGGGTCCTAATCCATCACTCTATCTGTTAATGCAATATCTAATCTCACCGCTTCTTTTCTTCCTTTAATACAGTTTCTCTTGAGTGCATTTGCAGGACTGATTTTTATCATTTGCAATGTATTTAAAATAACGCATTAGCTATAAATCAGAGGCCTTTATTGGGATGCTTGAAAAGTCGCTTAAAACACAATAAATTCAGTGCCTTTGATTCATCCTGGGAAATCTGACAGTGGGAAGAGTAACTGAGTCCCCTTTGAACTCTGTGGACTGGAGATGCCTCTCTTCAAGGTGAAAATTGAATATCTTCTTCAATGTACAAATTCTTCAACCTTAAGACTTCCTTGGGAACAGGATTCAAGAAATGATGTCATACAACCCATACCAAGTGGGCTGGTAGAATGAGCTAGGAGACAGATAGATCTTGGTACAAGTCTCAACTCAGGCATACGCTGTGTAATCTTTGGCTAGTATACAACCTCTCTGAGCCTATTTCCCAATTGTAAGCTAGAAACAGATTGGCTATTTCCAAGATTACAGTGAGAATGAATGAGGAGGCCCGTGTGGGCTCCAAGACCTCATTGGGTATGTGGTGCTGGGGTTTGAACTTTTTTGTGTGTGAGTGCTGTAACGACTGAGCCACCGCTCCAGTCCCTCACTTATTTTTTAAATTTAAATTTTATTTTTTTTTTAAAAAAGAGAGAGACAGTGTGAGAGAGCGAGAAACAGAGAAACAATTTTTATTGAGTTTTTTCATGTGGCTTTCATTGCTCCAAGACTTCATCATGCATGTGGTGCTGGGATTTGAACTCACCTACTTGCATACGCCAGACAAGCACCCTAACCTCCAAACCACCACTCCAGCCCCATCACCCAGCATTCTTAAGGCTCTGACTAGATGGCTGGCTCCATGCTGAGCAGGAATCTTCTCCTTCCCAGGCCCTGCCCCTCCTCCTGCTTCTGGTCCCCTTGCTGTTGGAATGGAAAGGACCTCAGGACCTTTGCATTGGCTGCTCCTTGTCAGATGGCTGTTCTCTTAGACACCCTCATGGCAGCGGGAAGGCCAGCTGCTAGTCTGGACCTAGACAAGCCCAGTCCAGCTGAGGTCAAGGAGGGAGGAGAGGGCTGGGAGCCCCGAGGAGGCAAGGGCACCAGGTAGAGGCGTCGTCATGTTTGAACTGGAGGAGACCGAGCAGCCTTTCCTCCGTTCCCTTACCTCACCCTCCTATTCCTTCCTCTCTCACGTTCTTCCACGGAGGAGGGAGTTGCTGCTGTGCTTGCACACTCTGGTCCCCTGCGACAGGGTGGCCTGCTGCTCAGCTCACTTGCTCACGTCACATCTTCTCTGGGGAGGGGTCCCCCCTGCTGGCCCAGCCCTGTTCTCCAGCCTCAGCAGCTTGGAAGGGCCAAGGTGGTCTTATGAATGGCCACTTGCTTTGCAGACCCAGACATCCCTGCTGGGAGCCGAGAGGGTTGTATGCCCCACCCTGGCCCAGGGACAATCAAGGAGCTCACGTGTGGCTCTCCTGCTTCTGGGGCTGGAAACGAGGCCACCCCAGACTGGGAGCTCCTTCTAGAAGCGATGCAGTTGAAATTAAGAGGATAAATGTCTCTCGGCATTGTTACCAGCAAGACATTTGGGGAACATAAATTTCACCAGGAATTAGTCATTCTAAATTGCTTTATTTGGTTTTTAACTTAGAATAGCACCTAAATTATTCAGCTAGGGAGGGGAGGGAAGGGGGCAGGAGAGAGTTGCCAGGGCTGGTATCAACCTTACGGAGTCCTGGGCGGAAAAGCAGAGACATCTGTCTGGGGGTGGCCTCTGGAGCTCGTGGGCCGCCTGGATCCTTCTGGATCTGGCGAAAGCCCCCAGGATGTGAGAGGCATGACTTGGCATCTGTTCCCTCCACTCCACACCGTGTGGGCCTGGGGGAGGGGAGAAGTGCCCCCGTGTTGGTGTTTCTCCTATCTTGGAGCGGGGAGGGCCTTTCTCCAGACCCCCACCTCACTCCAGCCACCACTGGTTTTTCTGATCTGCTTTGCATCAGAATTCTTCAGTTCTCTCTGGAGCTCTCCTAATCCAGTCTCAGTTGGTTTTGGCTGCCCCTCTCCATGGAAAGGACCCAGTCTTTTTTTTTTTTTTTTGGTATTAGGGATTGAACCCAGGGGCACTTAACCACTGAGCCACATCCTCAGCCCTTTTTATTTTTTTATTTTGAGATGGAGTCTTGTTCAGTTGCTTAGAGTCTCGCTAAGTTGTAGAGGCTGCCTTTGAACTGGGGATCCTCCTGCCTCAGCCTCCTGAGTCACTGGGATTACAGGTGTGTGCTCTGCGCCTGGTGGAAACAGCTCTCCTAAGGCCCCATGACCTCCCGGGTCCATTCTCAGTGCTCATTGATCCATTCTCAGTGCTCACTGGTCCATTCTCAGTGCTCATTGGTCCATTCTCAGTGCTCATTCAACCTGACTAGGAAGCCATGCACGGTGGATTGATTGCTTGCTCTATCTTCCCCGGGGGAAACGTCTTTCCCTTGCTCCCCAGAGCCTCCATCTCCTGTTTGCCTCCGGCTTTCCTGGCGGGTTTCTCCAGAGTCTCCCTTCACTCCCCACCCACCTCCTATCGTGGTGCCCTAGGGCCGCACCCTTGGGCCTCTTGTGGTAACCACCCTCCCTGCCATTGGCGAGCCCATGTGGTCTAACGGCTTCAAAACCATCAGCTAATCAATAGCATAAAGTTCCCTGTAAACTGAGCACTCATACATGCAATTGTCTTTTGGACTACTCTAAACAGATGCCCAGTTAGACCCCGCAACTTACCAGCCCCCAAAAGGGACCCCTACACATCCTCCAACCCCACCCTCAAAGGATGTCTCCACAGTTCACAGCAACTCCATTCTTCCTGATTCCCAGGCCCACACCTTGGTGTCCTCCTTGATTCCACTTCCACACCTCATCATCTGGTGTCCAGTAGGTTCCCGTAAACCTCATCCATATAGCTAGTGTCCAGTAGGTACCCCCAAACCTATCTGTATGGTGTCTAGTAGAACCCCGAATCTCATCCATGCAGCACCCAGGGGATCATCCCACTCATCCACGTGGCATCCAGGGGATCACCCTGAACCTCATCCATGTGGCATCCAGAGGATCACCCTGAACCTCCTCCATGTGGTATTCGGTGGGTCCCACAAACCTTACCCAACTGGGGTCTAGTAGATCCCTCCATCCCTCACCCTATGGCATCCGTACGTCCTTCCATATCTAAGCCATTTGAAAGTCCTACTGACTCCACCTTCCCCATATCCACACTCCAGCCTCCTGTGTTCCTGCCCTCACTTGTGGTGCCACCGTTTGTCTCCTAGATCTCTGTATGAGTTTTCCCTGTGAATGCCCCATCCCTCTGACCTCATCTCAATAAAGCAGACTGAGGGAAAGCAAGTGGTGGGTCACTTCCCACCTCCTCTGTTCAAGGTCCCCCAAAGGCTCATGTCACAGAGCAAAGTCTGTAGAAGGGCTGGCAGGCCCCTATCTCTGCCTCTCTTCTCTTTGCTCAAGCTACTTCTGCTGCCAGTGTCCTTGACGCTTGAAAATGGGACGCACATTTGACCACAGGGCCTTTGCGCTGCTGTCCCCTCTGCTGGATGATCGTTTCCCGGCCCCCCACACGGCTCTTCTCTCAACTCCAAGTCTTCACTCACCTGTCACCTTCTGAATGAGGCCAGACCTCAAACACCTGAACTCTGAAACCTTCTCACTCCAGTCTGGTTTTTAATAGCATTTCTAATCTAACCATGTAATTTACCTAATATTACATGTGACTTTAGTTATCTCTTTTTCCCACTGGAATATGAAGTCCATGAAGGAAAGTTGTTTTTCTGTTCCCTGTATCCCCAGTGTCTAGAATGGTACCTGGCACATAGTAGGTGCTGGATTAAAAAAAATGAAGCTCAGAGGCCTTTGTTTAGACTTTCGGAGAATCTGCAACGCAGTTCAGCTTCCAGTTCTGGGGCAGGTGGCAACGGGCAGTGTCCCAATAGTCACCTGATGGCTTGGGGAGATGGAAGGGGCAAAGGGTCTTTGGGCTTGGCACACAGTGATCTCTCTAGAAATGTGAGTCATGACTCTGTTAGCAAAATGATTCATTCCGAGGACAGCCTTGTTACCACGTTGTTAAATCAGCTATTAATTCATTCAATGCTCACCTCTCTCATACTTCTGCCTTCAGCCTAAGGGCATTGCCAGATGACTAGATGGATGTCCAGCCCAGAAACATCAATTCTTCCCCCAGATGGTTACCTGTCAGGGACAAGCGCTTTCCTGCCTCTCTTCAAGTTCCAGTGTTTGATCCAGGGTGCTATAAAATTCAGCCAGTCACCTGCCCAGTTCCCCTCGACGAGGAGCATGCACAAGGTCTGGGTTCGCCCATCCCGGGGTGGCTTCACTGTGTTAATGGGGCCTTGGGTGACAGCTGCCTCCCTCCTCTCAAATGCCTGTTGCGGCTGGGTCCTGCTCCGTGTTTTGATGGCCTCTTCACCTGTGTAGGGAGGGTCACTCTGGTTCACACTAAAGAGAGGGTCGGTGAGTGTTGTTGGCCCGGGTTGTTTATTGACAGATAGAATCCAACTTAGAGCTATTTTTAAAAAAATGCTTTTAGTCTGCAGAAAAAAATAACTGTAAAAGATTGCAGCAAAATGAAAAAAATATGGTGGAGAAAAATGAAAACTTGGAAAGGAAAAAAGAGGGTGGAAGTTTAAGGAAGCAGACAGGGAGGCCGGACCTGCGCTGTCTACCAATGCTGTGGTCTGCAGGGGGAACCGGGGTTAGGACATTCCCTGGGTGCCTGTCAGGTGCAAATTTTGTATCCCACGCTTCCTGTTTTATTGCATCTATTTCCAAAAACTTGTGCGTGTGTGGGGTGACATCTATGGCTTGGCACACCCAGGCCTCAGCCTCCTTTTCTTGGGAATACTACCCCCATTTTTCTTAGAAGGCTATCCCTCTCCCAATCTCTTTTCATAGTCTTTATTTTCTATTTTCATTTATATTTATTTATTTATTTATTTATTTAGGGATCCCACCCCCAGGAGCTGGGGTGAACATGTGATGCAGGATCAGCCAATCAGCACATACCACATCCTGGGGATGAGCATGCGACCTACACGCATTTAGCATATTCCATGGAGGCTAGGACATGTGACCCAGGATTAGCCAATCAGCGCCTTCTATGGCCCAGGCTGCAGTGATTGGCTCAGAGATGGGAACCGTGAATCAGTTGGTCCAATCAGCAAATTCCAGGCAAAGCTCCTGACTACAGGTACCTGAGACTCTGCCTGAGAGCGCTCCCAATGAGCTTAGGAGTGAGTTCACCTGGGAGCCTGGAGGCAGTGGCTTCAGGAGTAGGTGGATTAATACTCTAGGGGCTAGAGTCCTCACCCTTCAAGCAGAACAACCCCAGGGCATGTTCTGGAGAGCCCCACAGGATTTTCCAGTGTAATTACCAGTCACCCATAGTAGGGTAACTTCCATGGTGACATAGACTATATTGCCTGCCTTCCTCTCCCTCCTTCACTTCCCAACTGAAGTACTTACCCCAACTGAAGTACTTATCTCAGGGTCTGCTGTTGGGAAGTTCAACTTCAAACACAAGGCTCAGAGGATGCCCATCCAAATGAACCACTGCAGAGGATTAGCATAGCCAAGAGAATGGGTCTAGGTAACAGTGCTTGTGCTCCTTGATCCAACCGTGCTTGAAGTCCTCACTCTGGATGTTTTAGTAACTCGAACCTGTCTTTTCCTTATTGCTTAAGTAAGTTAGAATTTGGATTTCTTTCATTTGCAATGGAAAGAGGGTTACTAATATTCCTATTCCCATAGACTCTTCTTTTTTTTTTTTTTACACCAGGGATTGAACCCAGAGGTGCTTAAACACCAGGCGGCATCCCCAGCCATTTTTATTTTTTATTTTGAGTCAGGGTCTTGCTAAGTTGCTGAGGCTGGCTTTGAACTTTTGATCCTCCTGCCTCAGCTTCTGGAGCTGCTGTGATTACATGTGTGTGCCCCCACACCTGGCTCCACACAGACTACTGAGGAGAACACAGAAATTAGGTGAGAAACCCAAGCAGATTCCTGCTTCTCTGGTTATGGCAGCCAGCCTTCCTTGTGCTTCAGCCCCTGGCTTTTAATGGCTAGCAGGAGGGGCTCCTGAGGAAACCAAGGAGGGGTGGGCATAGATCAGACCCCACCTTTTAAAGGTCCCACCACCTCCCAATAGTTCCAGGGATTGGGGCCCAAGCACTTAACACATAGTCCCTGAGGGAGAATTATCCAAGTCATAGCAGTGAGCTTCCCTGCACAAGGGCCCTGCAGAGCCACAGCTGGCCAGCAACCATTGAAATCAGGTGCCCCTGGCCTGAGTGCCTGCCGTAGACCACCCCAGCAGCTCCCTTGTCAGTCACTCCAGCTTCATGCAGATCCCTGGCTTCCTGGTCCTTTGCTGGGGATGGAGCAGCTGAGCTGAACCCAGTCCAGTTCTAGAGGAGTTCCTGGTCCCCAAGGGGTGGGCGCTGCAACATATGTGCAGATGATCCAGTGACGCATGACATCTGCTCTCCTATTGCCGGGAAGGAAGTAGTCCTTGGCTGCAGTCGGGGGGAGGGCTTTGTGCAGGACTTCACTGGATGAGTTAGAGCACAGCGCAAGGCTGGGTGATGGAGAAAAGGTGTGGTGTGGTGGACACAGCAGGCGGGGAGGGCAGGAGATTCTGGGAGGAAAAGAATCTGATGTCAGCATGAAGGGGCCTGGATTGGCCAGCTCGGCCAGGCCAGGCGAGCATGGGGGTGGGGCAGTCCCTCAGCACCCTCAAGCAAGGGTGAAGGGCAGGAGGACCTGACCTGCCCAGTGTGGCAATGTGCTGGTGGGACGGAAGCTCAGAGTGGCCACTGGTCCGTTTGGTTTGTGAAGATGACCAGAGGGGCCTGGAATCTTGAACTGAGTGAGGATGAATGGATTACTGTTGATCCACTTTGGTACCTGGATATAGCTATACCTGAAGTCAATCCTAACCAACTTCTAAATCTTCAGTTGGGTAAACCAAGGGATTGCCCTTTGATCTGAATTCTAATTTGTTCTTGGAGCTTCTGTGTTTGCTATCAGAAGAATGCTAATGTCTACTGTTCCACCCATCACTCTGCTCCTCTCTGAAGCGGGGACAACATCTCTCCTTGATGATTCTAATAAATTAGTATATAAAAAGCATTTGTACACTGTGAAGTGCTGAACAGTTACCCCGTGGACAGTGATCACGCAGGTCCCTACTGAAGAGGGCACAGCTCAGGTCTGGCCTTGAGCCGGAAGTGCAACTACTGGGGAGGTGGAATTGCAAGGAATGGAGTCAGGGGTCTGGACCAAAGCCAGGTGAGCCACTGCATGGCTTGCCATGGGCACCCTTGGGGACCCTCGCATCTAATACCCCCTGTGCACAATTGGGATAAAGCAAGTGAAAAGCTTCATTCCCACGGCAAATGAGGTGTGTTTGATGCAGGAAGCATTCTCAGAATGCAATCACTCTCTACCTTGTGTCCCGGGTGTTATGAAAATCCCTGCCCAGACTACAACTTCTTCTGCCATGAGTTGGTGACGTGATTTCCTGGTGGAATGATAAATGGTGGGTTCTGGCATATTCAGAGAGCTACCGAGCTGGATTCTCTGTGGGAGTCAGGAATGCCCCAGGTCCACAGGATGCCAGAGCAGGCCCGGGAGGCACTCCCTGCAGAGGCCTGATCAGGTCTTCAAGCTGGCAGGTAAATTAACTTGCCTAATTAAGGCAGCAGGTGCAGGGCTCCTCCGGTGGTTGCACTGGGGAGCTGTGTGACATGTGCCACAGAAGGGTCTCATGCGCTGTTGGCATAGCACGCCAGGGGATGGTGGGGGAAAATTAATTAAGAAGCAGGTTGGGGAAGCACAGAGCCCCCTGGTAGCAGAGTCCTGGCCATGACTCTGGCCTGCCAGGAGGGCTGGAGCCTGGGGCTCAGGCAGGGGCAAGGGAAGCACTGGGGCCTGCGAATGGAGGTGAAAGAGCAGGTTGTGCCTGCCTGGCACTGAGAATGTTGAGTCCACTTCACTAAATTTTGTTCACTGCTGTGGACAATCAGCCTCCTGTCCCCTTAAAGTGGGAAGGGGAGGCCCAGTTGTCTGCAGATGCTGAGGGCTCCTGAGTACTCCAGGTCCTTCTCTGGACCAGGAGAACCACTCCAAAGGCGTGTACGGGGCAGAGCGGGCCCTCGCAGCAGCTGGCCTGCACCTCAGCACGCTGCATCTGCTGCGTCCTGGCCTTCTACACCTTGAGGCCTTTGTCCCTGCTTGTTCCTTGGGCTGGGCCCCTCGCTGTTCTGTCTTTGCCCCTTGCAGCCCAGAACATGCCGCACACTGTCATCTGCTGCCCTCCCGGTGCCCTTCCCTTGGCACTCTGCTTGCTGGGAGCCCTGTCCTCTCCCCCAGCTGATCATAGGCCCCAAGGCAGGACTTGCCTGGCTCTGCCATTCACTCAGCAGCTGCCCAGCGCCAGCTGTGTGCCTGTTGCTGTCCCTAGTGCAGGAGATAAGAAAAACAGGGAAACCTAGCTCCCTCTGGAGGGACATCCAACCTCACCTGTCGGGTGGTACCTAGTGGTACTGGCAGGTGGGGGAGTAGCATCAGGTGGCTCAGGGGAAACCCTTTGGAGGAGGGGACTATTATGGGCTGAATTATGGCCCCCATATTCATATGTTCAAGTCCTAACCCCAGTATCTCCAAATGTGGCTGTATTTGGAGATGGGGTCTTTTAAAGAAGTGATCGAGTGGGGATCTGGGGGTGAGCCCTAATCCAATATGACAGGTATCCTTACAACAAGAGATCAGGACCCAAACAGACAGAGGGGTGACCCTGTGAGGACACAGGGAGAATGCAGTTTCTGCATACCCTGCCCACACCTTGGTGTTGGATTTCTAGTCTTTTGAATTGTGAGGTAAGAAGTTTCTGCTGTTTCAGCCCTGCCCCCAATCTGGTGCTTGATCCTGCAGATGGAGAAAAGGAACAGGCGCCTCTGAGTAAAGACCGAGAGAGAGGAGAGAAGGCGTCTGGGCAGTGTTTCCTGCAGAGGCCCTGGGATGGGAGCATGCTGGGTACATCCAGGGACCAGTTAGGAGGTTACTGGGGCCAGGAAGGCGAGAGGAGGGCCAGGACCTTCCTGATGGATTCCTGGCTCCTGCTGGACTTTGGCAGGCAGGATCAGAGTAGGGAGACACGGTCTATTGAGAGGGTACAACATTCCCAGGAGACCTGGAGTGACAGATGGCTGCTCTCTGTCCCAGCGTGACCGCAGAGGGTGAAGGTAGCCATGGGCCACCCCTGTGAAGCTGAGTTCCTCCTGCAGGTGTGCCAGTCCACCCACATGCAGCCCAACCTCACAGAGTCCACCTGTTCAAGGCCCCAATATGTCCTGAAGAGCAGAGAAGGGTGGAGGCAGCGTTCTGACAAAGGTCCAATGTGGGGTGCAGCTCAGCACCTTCAGGAGCCGAACACAACAGAGCGCAGGACGGAGGGAGCCAAGCCAGCAAGGCCTAGGGACTGGCATTGCTTCAATAAAACTATCATCTCATGCTACTTCCATCCCGTTGAGGGCAGCTCTGTGGCCATGCTGGCCTGGCCTGAGGACCAGGTTCAACACCTGGCTATGGTGGAGGGACATGGGGCAGCTGGGTCCACAAGGCTTCTGATGCCAATAGACAACGCCAACAGAGCTCACCCTGCGAATGCACTCCCAGCATGCTCTCTTCCACGCTGGCCTTCGAGACCAGGTCCCTGTGGTGTGCTGGAACTGACTGGGCCTGAAGGTGGTTCAGAGACACCCCCCTCCCCACTCCAGCTGTCTCAGCATCTCCCCTAAACCCCCCGGCAGAATCTGTTCTTCCAGGACAGTCAACATGTGGCTTCCCAGGAAACTGCAGCTCCAGCCTCAGCTGTACCTGGATGCAACCTCTCCAGGGCCCGGCGGTCCCCTTCCTGCCTTTCCTTGGAGTCCACTCTGGGTTGTTGCCTTGCTGACCTGCAGGTGTCCCAAGAGGCTGATAGAGGAGAGCAGCACCTCCTACAGTCCTTCCAGGTGGCCTTAATCAGAATGGCTTCTGTCACCACCTCCCTCCTCATGGCCTGGCCACTCCTCTCCACCTAACTTGGTCTTTAGTCCTCTCAATTAAACTGACAAGTTTTCTAAGTAGCAGCTTCATATCCCTTAACTTCGATGTGAGGATTCGTGCTAAGCTGCTTGGAGCTGACTGGGTTTAAGGGCATCAGGGGGAATTGTCTTCCCCCAGCCAAGCTGGCAAAGTCTCCTCCCTTCAAGAGGGGCCCTTGTGGTCCAGAAGGCTCTGAGCTCACCTCACAGTGAGGTCAGAACCACTGGGGTATCTTGGAGGGAAAAAGCACCTGGGAGTGTGGGTCCGCCCCGACGGTGGCTTCCAGAAGCTTCTCTCCCTGACACCAGTTCATAGCAAAGCACCAACACTGTTGTGTCCACGTTCCTCCCAGTCTGTGGCGCCAGCAGCTTCTGTCCCAGGTGGGCTGGACTTGGTCAAGACTCATGTCCAGACTTGGGGGTGGCATTTTGTCTTGCAATCTCGGGTCCCTGATGGGTCAGGGACAAGCCACCAATTTTTTTTTTGCTTGTAGGGGCTGGAGGATCACTTCCAAGCTCTCCATGTGGCGGAGCTAAAGCTGGAAGTCTGTAGAAGTTTCAATGATTTTCTGCTAGATTTATTTCTGTGTATTTGGTAGATTGTTTTTTATGTGATTTTAAGTG
>PVKS010044216.1:0-14464 GCA_004027875.1 Aplodontia rufa
TCCATTGGTCTTCTTCCCTGTCTTGATACCAGTACCATGCTGTCTTTGTTACTGTGGCCCTATAGTATAATTTTAGATCTGGAATGGCAAAACCGCCTGTTTCATCTTTCTTGTTTAGTAGTGCTTTGGCAATTCTTGGTTTTTTGTTGTTCCAAATGAATTTGAGAATTGCTTTTTCTATGTCTTTAAAGAACGACATGGAACTGTATTTCTGGTCATTAATTCTTTCAATAAATTTGTATTAACCACTGCAGACATTCACGCTGTGTCCGGTGTTAGTACGATTGTGATGAAGCTCCTGTTTAGGTCCTGACGTAAACGTTACAACATGGCTGAACACTTTTGTTGGACAATTCAGGTAATAAAGCAGATGTTGGTATACCACCCTCCAGAATTCTGTCAAAGCAACAATAGGATGTTTTATGTTTATTAAGTCCAGTTGAATTTCCTGCTTGTAAACCTGTGGTTGTGTGTTTCAAAGTCCTTGAATGTTCCCTCTGTCTTTAAGAAAAGCTAGGTTTTGATGACTTGATAAAACCACCTTCCTTAATGCCATATATATCTAACACCTGAGCAATTAGAACTGTCACGGGCTAATCAGACTCCCTTTTTCTTTGTGCCCATTCTATAACTATATTTAGTCAGAGGGACAGGATAAAATACTATGATAAATATGAACTATTAAAGGGATAGACACCACAGGACAAAAAGACGTATGGCATATGAGGGAGGAAGGAGACTGTGACAAAAGAAATAAATGACACATGTAGCTTCGGCACCTGAATGGGGACAATTTTGATGAAGATGAAAGACAGGAAAATTAAAACTAGAGAAAAAGGAAAAAAAAAGGATTACTGGAAAATGATATAGACCTCCTAGGCATCATTTCAACAGCTCACTGAGATAAGAAAGCCTTTAAGAGGATAGACCATTAATCACTGGTATTTCAATTAGCTAATATTGACTGGGATGGCAATTATGGCATTGATAAGAGAGGGCTTCTTTCCTGGAGGGAACACAGGCTGTTTCCTGACATATTCTTTGAACGATCTGCAAGGAGCCTAAGCTATTACACACTTAGACCTGATGTGGTTGGAAAATGAGACGGGAATGAAAAACAGAATAGAGGTACAGTCTTCAAAGTCTAGTGATCACAATGTCACTGTGCGTCGGTGCCCTTGAGGTTGTATGAGAAGGCGGCAGGACCAAGGTACCGGGCTTGAGTAAACAGGTGCAGAGGCCAACAGGAGCTGAGTAATCTTGTAAACAGTGATTAAAATAAATTTTCATTTCAATAATTTTTTAAAAATGAGATTTAATAGCAAATAGTAGAATGCCAACCTTACTATAGAAATTTTTGTTTTTACTCTCTCGTCAAAACTAAATGTAATCGTTCAAATTTCTAAATATTGTTTTTTCTGATTTTGGGAGAAATAAAGCAGACTTAAACTTCTTTTTAAGGGGCTACTCCATCACAATGAAGCTATTTGTGCCTCTTATTGGTTGTTATGTGTGAAGGGCTTTAAAAGTAGCCCTTTCAATGTTGCCTAAAAGTTCCAGGCTAAAATCATCACAACATATGTGATTGCAATAAACAGAGAATGTATGTGTTAGAAAGGAGGCCCTGAGAGGTGGCTTAGCAGTGCAGTAATTACCAGGCACTTGCAAGGACTGGGGTTTGATCCCCAGCACCACAGGCACAACTAAGTGGAGGAAAAAGAAAAACCAGATACAAAGATAAAGTTAACTCTCTCTCTCTCTCTCTCTCTCTTTCTCTTACTATCTCTTGCTCTGAAAAAAAGGAGACAAACGGCATCATATTAATGCTTTGTGGTTTTCAAAAACAGAATAGTTTAAAACTTGTGTTAATTAATTAATTCTCATTAAACTGTGAATACAAAAGTTTGCAAACGTATTTTCCAAAGACAAAAAGAGTGACTTTTAAAAAATGAATTATGTAAGTGGAAATTTTGAAATAAGATTTTCATCTCAAATTGGGTAAAATAAAGAAGAATATGTGCTGAATAATTCCATTCTAAATTCAACATGAAATGCAAGTTCTAATTATGTTTCACTTACACAAATATTTAACCTACAATTCAGTTGCATACTGTAGGAGGCTCTATGGTGAAAGTATGCTTAACCACTTGATATGTAATTAAATAATCTTTTTACAGAAACTTTTAATAATTGATGAATTAAATATATGTATTTACCAGTTGGGGCCCTAATAGGAAAAACAGCTACATTACAAGTGTTATGATTTTTTAAAGAGATATATTCTAAAATATGCATAAGGAAGCTGCAAGGACCTCCAGTTGAGCAGCACGGTAGAAATACTGCAGTTCCTGCACCCTAAGGAACCAAGGGAGGGAGAGCTTACAGGAACATGAGGTAGTGTCATTTGGAGGTCACTGCCTGAGACAGAGAAGGGACCTTTCAGTGGAGGGACCCTGCGGGTCCAAGGTGACACATCAGGGAGGTAACTAAGGCAGTTATTACCCTCAGCTACTGGTTCCCCTCACTGTGGTCACCTGCCTGATTCCCACTGGCACACTCATCAGGAGGCAGGAGTGCACAGGGGCACAGCTGTCACCTGTGTGGGTCATCAACGGCATTGAGCAGACTCAGCACATGCGGATCTGGAGGCGCAGATGAAAGGCATCCGGACCAGGATACCAAATAGTCCAGAAAGATACACAGTATCTTGACCTTATTAAGAAAATGTAGGATTTGAATATAGGTTGTTTAATGATTCTCTGGCTCCAAATTGTGACTGGCTTTACACATACCCATAGCATGTGACAGAGGAGAAGGCACAGATGTTTATTAAATTATTACATTAGCAACTGTCAGGCACTGCAGCAGGTTGGAAAGCCTAAGAATTAATGAAAGTAGTGTAAAAATGGACTGGGTTTAAGTTTTATCAGTTACAGAATATACAAAGAACTCAAAAAACAGAACACCATAAACACAACTTACCCAATCAATAATTGGGCTAGGGAACTAAACAGAAACTTCTTAGCAGAGGAAGTCCAGAAAGCCAATAAATATATGAGAAAATGTTCTACCTCACTAGCAATCAGAGAAATGCAAATCAAAACTGCACCGAGATTCCACCTCACTCCTGTCAGAGTGGCAAAAGTGAAAAATACAAACAATAACAGATGCTGGAAGGGTTGTGGGGAGACAGGAACAATAACACACTGCTGGTGGGAATGCAAACTTGTACAGCCACTCTGGAAAATCCAGAGATGGAACTACCTTGTGATCCAGCTATCTTAGCTGTCTTCTTCCTCTTTTTTTTTTTTTAAGAGAGAGGGACAGTGAGAGAGAGATTAAGAGAGAATCAATTTTATTTAGTTTTTTCATGTGGCTTTTGTTGCTCTGAGACTTTGTTGTGTACATGGTGCTGGGGTTCAAATTTGTGTACTCACTCTTGCCAGGCAAGCACTATAACCACCTAGCCACTGCTCCAGCCCCTATTTTAATCTTCTTGAATAAAGAGGTACAGAATTCATCTCCTTTCCTCAGTTCATCTCCTCTACCCCCTACCAAAGATTTATTAATGTGTCATTTTTAAAGACATTTCAAATATTTTTTGCTTCATATATTAATTTTGAAAATGAAATGTTATGTAGGAAACATCACACTTCTTTTTATTTCCCTAAAGTATTTGCAATAAATACACTTTCAATTTTTAGTATAACCTGAATGTTTATATTATCATACACTTGCATGAATGGTACCAATAAAAATATGTATCACGTGAATAATTCAGAAAATAAGATACCCTGATCTCATCAATTTAGTGTGGATACAGAGGAAATGCAATTTGGGATAAGAAGAAACAAAATGTTCTATGATCTTTTATTTTTTAAGTGTTAGCATATTTTTTTGTTTCTGTGAGTTCAAAGCTATTTTGTAATTCTCTGACTAATTAGTTCTGTAGGTAGACATATAACTGGGTAACTAACTGAGCAAAGGGATTCAGTGCTGCGACACAAAATCCTGGGGAGAATCTTTTCTTGCTGCTCCATTCCAGTAAGTAGCAGATTTATTTTCCTCTTCGTGTTTTAGGTGCAATCTTGGACTGAACTGGCAGGTTCAGAGGTAATGTGCATGGTCACCATCAACAACAACCTGTACCTTTTTTATTTCTCAAACCATCTGAGGAATCAAACAGAATTTATTGTATATCTCAAGTATATTTTTCATGAAGTTATTAATTGATTTTTTTAACATTTTCTCAAATAATTTCACTCAGGCTCTTTTTCTTAAGAACTTGAGGAAATTAATTTGGTTCACTAAAAATCCAAACAAAAATGAATTTAATTCTATAACTGAAAATTCCTAAATAAAGTAAAATTCTAAAATTGAGACGTATATCTTAAGGTGATTAATAAAGAAGGACTGAGAATCAATGAGAAAAACATACAGATGTAGTGTGCCTGACTAAAAGTAAAGAAAATAAATAAATCGTCAGGTTGCTATGCTAGAGGAGTGAAATGTAATCCAGAGATGGGACTTTTTATCCTTAAAAAGAGACATTGTTTGGATTTCACCTAGAGTTCTTTCTATAAAACTGCTCACCACAGACCAGCAATTACCCTTGAGGGCCTTCGGTGAGAACTGAATTTTCATTCACTAAGTCTGACACCAGGTCTGGAGGGTAAGAGAGTCAAGCTAGCTGTTTGCAAATTAAATTATGAGGATGAGATAAACATGCCGGGCTTGTCACTCTGTTACTTGGATAGGATATTACTAAGGCATTCAGATAGATGGTGACAATGACAACTGTTTATTATTCCCCTTTTGACTTGTTGGGTTGACTGAACGGATATGAAGATGAAAGAGAATTTTAAATTTGTGCTCAGAATTATTTTGCTAGAAACTAAACAATCTACGCATATTCAGCAGCAGGTACAATCTTCACTAAAACAATTATACGTATATAATAAAATCATTACTTAATACATGGTCCAAATGAATTCTGAAAATTTTCAGTCATTCTGTAATTATTCAATAATATAAGAAAGAGAAAACAGCTTATTATTTCAGCAATTATATTGATAATGTAAATTTATTTAATACAATGAGTACTTCTATATAAATGGATATATGTGTATATGATATATAAGAATATAGATTTTTGTATATATATTCATGTTCAAAATGACATGTTCAGTTAAACTGAGAAATAGAATTTTCTCCTGTTGTCAACTAGCATCTAATTTGACATTAGTTATTTGAGGACATGTTAGCAAATATGATATTTATCCAAACAGCCCCTAAAGGCAAACAGACCAAAGCATATATTTACTGAAGGGGCAACCAATAAGTGGAGCCCCAAAATTCATTGCTGTTGCTGTTATATTTTGGTAGGAGTTAAATTAGCTTAATGCAGTTGGAAGAACTTCTGAACTCTGGTAAGTCATATCATGTGGCCCTTGTGGTAGCTGATTTTATGGACTACTTAGAGAAGTGATATGATCCGTGGCCTTGGTAAATATATAAACCTAACCAAGTGAAATGGGATTTCAATGTGATACATTTTAATGCACGTGTTCAGGTCATTACACTGGAGAAACATGTTTTGAAGGTCTCATGAGAAAGGGTGATGTGTGCCCAGGCTATGCACGTTCAGAATGTAAGCCTGTTGGGGAAATAATGCACAGCATCAGCAGAGATTCATCTTGATGTACCCACCTGACCTCAGGTGCTCTGGGATGCTCCTCCTACATCCATACCATAATTGATAACCCTGAGGTCCTGAATGACACCTGTCCTGTCGCCCACTACTGAAGAAGGGACTCCTTCCTGCAAACCCAGCCAGCCACTCTCAAAATCCTTCCTTCTCTGCCCTGTGTCAGATCATTCTCTTCTTGGCTGAAGCATTCATCATGCTTCCCTTTGGCTTTTATTGTTTGTGCATGACAAGCAAAAATAAAAACAAAAACACCAAACAACAGCAAGAAACAAATCTCTCTTAACCATGCATTTCTTCTTTTGGTTTTTGCACATTTTTTTTTTGTACTCTGCTGTACAAAACCTCTTGAGGACATTATTTTTACTCATTGCTTTTTCCCACCCTCTTTTAAACTCAGTCACTTCTGATTTTCACTCAGTGGTAGGCAGGTAAATGTTTAACCACATGATTTCTGGAGAGCAAACTCTGATTTGAAGTGTTTTCTGAGATTCCTGGTACAAATCTATTTTCCCACTAAGGCCAATTTCAAAGCCATCAGGGGCCACTTCAAGCCACCCAACATTGTTACTTGACACAGTGGCTTGGGCTGGCTTCCTCGAGGTGAGGTGTTTTAAACCTGGAGCCAAGCCAGCATTCTAGACTTTGCGTCTGATCCCTCCCTGAAATGACTCTGAAATCCACTCCAGTGGGCCCCAACTTCATTTGCATTGGATTCCTTGCAAGACCCAAAGTAGCTCTGCTAAGACAACTAATGAGCTCAAGATGTTAAATCAACATTTCATTTTTGGCATCTACTTGTTCCATCTAAAAGCAGCATTTGACACAGTTGAATTCATCTTAGTCCTTTAAATACTCTCTTCATTTGGCTTCAGGGACCCTCCACTTTCTTCATGGTCTCCTTACCTCTTGTTCTTCCTCTGTCTTCTTTGCAGAGTTTTCTTTTCCTAAGACTTTTAATGCTAGAGCGTTCCACTGCTGGAATTTGACACCTTTGATCACTTCTTTGGTCATCTCAGCCAACCTTCTGGCTGTGTATACCATTTACAGACTGGCAATGCCTGGGCCTAGCATAAGAATTTGTCTGTGTAAAGATTTCCTGTTTTCACTCTTGTGTTTTAAAGACAAGCCAGCCTTATGAGCCTTTGCATTACTGACACAGACAATGACACAATGTACAACTGACTACAATGTACACAATGACACGTGTACACCATTGTAGTATCAGACAGAAGAGTTTCAACACCCCCATATCCATTTTCTCCACTTATTTGCCTCTGATATTTCTCCCCTTTCTCCCTAGTAACCACTGATATTTTTGTAGGTTGTTTAGGTATTTTTTCCTTTTCTATAGTGACACACCATTGGAATTATACAGTATGTAGCCTTTTATGTGAGGATTCATGTGTGTTCCATGTCTCCTTTCAGCTTGATAACATTTTAATGTTCAACAATTTTCCAGTGTCCAGATGTACAACAATTCGTCTATGCCTAGAGTTGCAGGAAAACATCTTAATTACTTCCAAATTTTTGGCAATTATGATAAAGTTGCTTTTGACACTCCTAATATGTTTTTATGTGTACCTAAGTTTATAATCATTTGAGTAAATACTAGGGAGAACAATTGCTGGGTAACATGGTGACAACATGTTTAGTTTTGTATGAAACTTAACCATTTTGTATTTCCTCCAGCAGAGAATGAGAACTTGCTATTGCTACTATTTTGAATTTTGGTCATTCTAATGGGTGCGTGATGGTATTTCATTGTCCTTTTAACTTGCATTATGACATGTGATGAGCATCTTTCATGCCTGTTTGTCATCTGGATATTTTCTTTGGCTAAGTGTCTTTGGAGGCCTTTAGCTCACTTTTCAACTGAGTTATTCATTTTCGCATTATTGTGCTTTAAGAATTCTTTGGTACCTAGCAAGCACAGATCTTGGGTTTTGTCTCCAGAGGTACAAAAATAAATAAATAAATATTTAAGACATCCTTTGCATGTTTAGATTTCTGAGCTGGGTAAGACATGTCTTTTGCAAACATTTTCTCCAGATCTGCAACTCATCTTCTCATACTCTTGCCAGTTTCTCCTGCTTGTCAGATGCTCTAAGGGTAACGAAATCCAGCTCATCTGTTGTTTCACGAGACATTTCTTTGATGTTGTGTTTAGCAAGTCATATCCAAGAATATCTAGGATTTCTCCTGTGCTATCTTCTTAGAATTTTCTAGTTTTGCATTTTACATTTAGATCTATGGTCTTTGTTGATTTTTTAAAGGTGTAAGGTCTGAGTCATTTTTTTTTTAAGTGGATGTCCAGTTGTTTTAGTAACATTTGTGGGAAAACTCTTTCCTCTAGGCAATGAGCTTTTCAGACTTTGCTTCATTCTCTTTACTAGTTCAGAGGACTGAGGCTTGGCGGAATTTGCAAACATTTGCATAATTTCTATAAAACAGTAGAAATAGATTTACTTTCTCTGTCTTCGTGGATGTGTTCCAATATCCCCAAAGTGGTAATTATGTGTATGAAGTGAGCCTCAACTACCACCTGAAAATTGGTTTCTAAAGAGGGAAAAACTTTAGGCCATTGGAGATCACAGAATATAATCAGATAAAATCTCTCACCTTTTACAGGTGTTAGTTTATGAAATACAACCCTCATCAGGGTCCTGGTGAGGCTGCACAGGGAGAGTTCCTGTGCTTACTTCGGGAATGGAATGTAAATATGGAAAGAATTCTGCTGGTAAATAGCACATTTCTTTGCTAAGTCTTGAATTTTTTGTTTGTTTGTTTGTTTTGTTTGACACAAGAGGAATCTATTGTCTTTAAAAGCCCTCTTTTATATAGGTGACTTTCTTGATGAATATGCTACAAAGTTAATAGTGATTAGGGCATGGGAACTATTTTTTTAGGCAATTCCCACAATGTAGTGAAGAGATGTGGCCCCTTTTGTAATCTATTTTTCAATACTTTTTTATGAAACATATTTTTTAAAATGATCAAAAATATGTCATTAAATTTAAATTAGAGTTTCTAAGTTTGAAGTTTACCATGTTCTAACTGAAATTTTTATAGTTTTATCCAAATGATTATTGGCTTTGAGAAATTTTATCTCTGCCCTGTGTGGGTTCTTCAATGAATTACTGATATCTGAGCCAGCAGTTGTAAAGCCTCTGACAAATCAGCCATCAATTTCTCATGAAATATCTCAGTTATTGCTCTAGAAAAATTATTAAATTCTTCTATCAAATGACAGATTATATATATATAAGAATATATCAAATCCAGAGTAAAGATAACAGCTGCACTTATTGCTACTAACTTGTTCTTCTGTGAAGACTTAATTCCAGATAAAACACAAGCTTTCAAACTTTTGTAAGTGAGCACAGCATAGGGGGCCTTAAGGGACCCCCTGTATCCCAGATACCTGATCCTTCAGTGAACTGTCCAATGTGCAATATTATTAGGAAAAGCAGACAAATGGGATCAGAGTTTTTAAATAGTTGAAATTGTAAGGAAAGATGTGAATGAAGGACATAAAGGAAAAAGATAACAACTCACAGTAACACAAGTTTATTGGGGAGAAATTTGCAGAAGGGAGGCCCAGTGGAGGCTGGAACCCCCTTAACCCCCTTGTTTTTACAGCCTGGGGTAAATAGAGGGAAGTGGAGGGGTCAGCCAGTGCTAGAGAGTTGTCAGGGAAGAGTCTTTTCTTGTGATGATGGGTGTGTTTAGGGTTCCTTTGCATAATTGCAGAGTATTGTCCAGAGTATTGCATAATTGCAGAGTATTGCCCAGGGACAGGACTTGAGGCTCCACATTCTAAGAAGGAGTAAATGTTTCAAAATGCCATTGCCTAAGTCAGGTTATACCTAACAGAAATCTCCAAAGACGGAGAGAGGATAAAACCAACTTCGATTGTTCAAAGGGTTTTAGGCTTCAGGGTTCAGTCTAGGGGACTTGGAAGGTTATCATGAAAATTTTGTTCAGTTTCTATGTTTATCTTTGTTTTATTTTTTGTGTTTGTTGATATTTGTTCTTTTGCTACTAGGGATTGAACCCAGGGGCGGTTTATCACCATGCTATGTACACAGCCGTTTTATTTATTTATTTATTTATTTATTTATTTATTTATTTATTTTGTTTCTTGCTTTTTTTAGGCAGTGTCACACTCAATTGCTGAGGGTCTTTTTAAATTGCTGAGGCTGGCCTCCCACTTGGGATCCTCTTTCCTGAGCCTCCTGGGTCACTGGATTATGGGAGTATGCCACCATGCCCAGCTTTTTACCTTTATCTTTTATTTGTTTTAACTAGTAGGTCATTTTATCTGCACTGTGAGTTGTCATCTAGGTTTTAACACTCTGCAGCCTACAGAGTCACACAATGCTTGCTTCAGCTGACAACAGTGCACCGAACAGTTACCTCAGTTGAGCAGTACTACAATTTTTCTAGAAAAATGTAAGGTACCTGTGAAGTAACAGATTTTATCAAATCCAAAATTATCAATTTGCAAGCTTCTCTAATTTTTGAGGATATCAGCAAATAATCTACATTTTGAATTACTAAATAATTATACATCTTTTTAGTAAGATAAATTTGGGATTTTCTTGGGGGGGCAATGATTAGAGACACTAGTATGAGAGTCTTAAACCGCACATGTTTGTTACTGGGAACACAATCCAGGGTCAACAGACCATGGAGCTACATCCCCAGCCCCTTTCATTTTTTAATTTGAGACAGAGACTTAACTAAGTTGCTGAAGGTGGCCTCAAACCTGTGATCCTCCTACCTCAGCCTCTCAAGTTGCTGAGATTACAAACATCTTCCAACTTGTGTGGTAAGTCTTGAAATTCTTGAAAAATTCTTTACCACTAATTCTAGTCTCCATTCATAAGCAAACACAAACAATATTTAAACTGGTCTGCTGGAGGGACAAAATGAATTTGTAGAAAATAAATAAATTATGAAGAAAACCCACAGATTGAAGTATTAAAATCAGAAGTTGGAATAGTTGCAGAGTTCTGAACAACAGGAATGAATGATTGAAATTTTGTATGAAGATGCATATAGCAATCAAACAACTTCTTTTGATTGAATGTATGGGAGAATTATAGGGTGAAAACTACCTTTGTAAATTCTTTCATTTTTTTCAATTCTTTCATAATTATTTTTATCTTCTAAAACTGAGCTTTCCACAAAGGAGATTGATTTGCACATAGCCATAGATAATCATCAGGTGTACTGTCTTTACTGGCTCTGTATCTTTAGTTAAACCATCGTGATTCTTCCCTATGCTGGAGCAATGTATCAGTTGGTTTTCAGCAGGGCGATTTTTTAACTCTGCATGAGGGTCTCTGATGTATATACCTTTCCTTTCGGGAAGCACAGCCTCTGTTACCAGTTCAGCTGTCTTTCCCCACAGAAGCATGGGAGACCCCATCCAAAGTACAGAATATGGTGGCCTTTATATTACACAGCAGGTCTTTTCCAATTGATTTATGGGATGATCAGAAAATAAATCACCTCTTCTTCAGCAAAAGGATCAATCTGTGTAGCACCTGCAGAATGAAAGGCATATGAAGAAGGCTGACCCAAAGACCAGCAGCTTCATTATTCTGTCACCAAAGGAAAGAGGAGACATTTCCGAGAAGATAGCAGAATGAGTAGGATTCATGTTTATCAGGAAGAGCAATGATTGGACTGAAGAAGTTGTTGACATCGATAATGTACCAGTTCCCACCCCTAGGATTCTCTCAATTTGCCAATTTTGATCCATTTGCTGGGATTTCCCAGCCTAGAGCTTTATGCTTCCAGGCAGTCCTGATTCTCTTATTCTTGAGATTGCTGCGTGTTCTAGAATCTTTTTGTACAAGTCCTCTGCCACCACCTGGCTTCTTGGAATAATGATATGGTTTCTTCTTTATTGTCCCTTATACATTTAGTCAAATTTGTACAAGAGCAAACAGCCCTGGAGTCTTTAAGTTTTTGAAATTTCTTCTTTATTTTACCCAGTGCTTTTCCAAAACTGAGTGGCTGCAGCTAACAGTTGAATAATTTGATGACCTGGAATTTTAGTACTTTGTCTTCAGAATACTTATTCTTGGTCATGAACAGTGGGCAAGCAAACAACACGAAGGATGCTAAGCCTAGAATGTGAGTCTGATCTCTCTGTGTCCAAGTCAGTGAATTTTAAGAATAACTGATCAAACTCTGCTGGGAGTGGGTGGGGACTCACCTATCTTCTGATTCTTCCACTACACCTTCTCTAGGCTCAGTTGTGGTGGAAAAGCTGCAGGGAGGGCTTTTAGAAGCCCCTCTCCTGGTTCTCTCCATGGTCTCTGCCACCGTAGTTTTCCATAGTTGTGAGAATCGCGACCTTTCCCTAAGTCCTCTAGGGGTTAGGGGGATAAAGACCAAGGAGAAAAGTGGAGGGAACAATGCTATAGAGCAAGGATGAAGAGGGATTTGTGAAGGCTGAGGCACCTCTGTTGTCACATTGTCTCCTCCACTTTTTGAGATCTCTTTTGGGGGGAGAGGGAAGGAGACTGCCATCCACATCATTTTTTTCTTAGAATAATATTCTTCCCATAAATAATAATTTTTTTGTTTGGGATGGCACCTATCTCAAAGCCTTAGCAGATAGGCTAGTTTATCCACATCAGGTGAACCACCCTCAGGCGATGCTAAGACTGGACTCTCTTGGAGTTGGTACAAACGTGACGCAGAGCTATAAGAATGTTAAGAGAAAGACCCAGAGCTACATTCCCGATTCTTCATCCTTTCCAACCATGTGGTGACACTGATCGATTTTGGAACCCACATTACCCTGATTTACTCAACAAGGTTGAATTTGCTAAGAGTATTTAAATTTATCTTTGGAATTGACGCGATGGTCAGGCATACGAATGCCATCAAGTACGCTTTTGCAACACATGCGTGTAGTGTGCACTGACCAAATCAAGGTAACAAGCATTTCCCTCTCTTTGCATTTGTGTGAGGAAGGAAGACCCAATGATGGGAGATTGGGTCATTGGGTCACAGGTACCGAAACACAGGGAGGAGGGGTGAGATCTAGTTCTGCTGCCTAAGGTGAATCCTACCATTTCCGATAACCCAATGCATATTTTATGAAAGGCTAAGACAGCAAAATTTAAATTTGGAAAGTGTTGTCCACCGAACTAGTATTCAAAAGGAGTGGACAACAACAAAAAGAGATTTTTAAATTTCGGTGTCCCTTACCTGAATAAGAGAGAGACAGCTGCTCTGCTGGCAACTCATTCAGGACATTCCTAGCATCCCACCAAGTTATAAGAGAACTAAAGCACTGCCCTTGTGGAGTGATTCTGAATCCAGAAGGTGATATGCATCCCTGGCAAACTACTAGGAGATAACAGAGAACAATCTCACCTTTTAATAAAGCTGAGCTCCTTCGCATTCTCAAGTTAAACAATAATTAGTGCTCAAGTAAGAGGACTACAAGCAACGTAGGTCACACATAGTTCATTCCAAATTCACTTCAGTAATTGGGGTGACCATCTGTGTTAGCTAATTGACTTTATTCAAAGAAAAAAATAAACTCCTATCTGTAAGGCAGGAGGTAGTTTTGGAACTTGGATTGAGAAGCCTCTGAAGTCAGCCTCCTATATTCTCATACAAATGGGACACAGGAGCATTATTTTCCTTGACAGTTAAATTTCAAAGAGATGGTTCCCAGGTCTTTAATAAAGGCAATCCTAAGTCCTGAAGTTGACAAGAGGCTTATTTAATTTTTAAAATGATTAATGTATTTCTCAGACAGGAAAATATACAATGTTCTAATAAAATGGAAAAGGTAAGATATCTCCTTATTTTTGCAGAAAAATTAGACATCTTATTTTTAATTTGTATTTGCCTTTATACAACTCAAAACTAATGTGTCCAAATGGAACCCTCATCTATCATCTGTGAATCTACACCATCTGCAGTTTTTCAACTCTCAGCTCATGGCAATTTCAATTTTTTTCTCCACCAAACTTAAAATTAAGACATTCGCAATGCCTTTGTTTCTCAGCAGGCTTTGCATTAGAAATACATGCAAGTGGGGCTGGAGTGGTGGCTCAGCAGTTACGGTGCTTGCCCTGCATGCACAAGTACACAGTTTCAAACCGCAGCACCCACTTGCACAGCTAAGTGTCAGAGCAACAAAAACCATGTGAAAAACTCAATAAAAATTGATTCTCTCTGTCTGTCTGTCTGTCTCTCTCTCTCTCTCACTGTCCTTCTCTCTTTAAAAAAAAATACATGCAAATGGGGCATGGTGTCCCACACCTGTAATCCCAGCTACCAGGGAGGATGAGGCAGGACGATCATGTTCTTGAGGTCAGCCCAGGCAACTGTCTCAAAAGAAAAGAAAAAGAACAATAAAAAATGCATCCAAAATATGACTCCTTATTACCTGCACTGATAATGCCTGGTCCAAGCCACCTTTACCTCTCAGTTCTTTCATCAAAAATCCCTATTTCCAAACTTCCTTTTTTTTTTTTTTTTTTTTTTTTTTTTTAATTTTTTGAACAACCTTACAGGATTTTAACAAAATAATATAAAATGTGTATAAAATGTGTAAATATTCTGGATATTGCAATTATCTCCAGAAGTGCCCCCCCCAATTACCCTCCCTTATCCCTCCCTTCCCTTTCCCTTTATAACTCTAAAAAAAGATATTAGATTATAAAGCATTACATCTTATCTGGGTTTAACTCATGTTACTAGACCAACTTTCTC
>PVKS010044217.1:0-14470 GCA_004027875.1 Aplodontia rufa
TAAGAAAACAGAAAATGGTTCAGTACTCTCAAAAAGAAATTTAAAGAGATGGAAGCAATATTAAAACAAGAACAAATTCTTGAGCTGAAAAATATAACACAAGAACTTAAAAAATGCAATAGAAGGCATTGATATCAAACAAAGGAGAGATTAGTGAGAATGAAGACAGGCTATTTGAAAATACATCAAAAAGAAAACACAGAAATTAATGAAGAGGAATGATGAACGTTTACAGGAACTTTGGAACAGTACTGAAGGAGCAATTATGTCAGTTATTGAGATTCAATAGGGACTTGAGTATGGCAGAGAAGAATAAAGCATTTTCAAGAAGAACATAGAAGGCAACTTCTGGAATGTAGAAAAGGATACAAAAAACAAAACAAAAGAAAAATAAAAAGCAAAGAATAAAAGTTAGGTACAAGATCAGAGGTCATAAGTCACATTTAATGGAATCTAATCTAAGATGCATCAAATCAAATTCTCAATGACTAATAAAGAGAATATTCTTAAGGACCAATGGGTATTTCAATCACTTGAAAGCAGAATTCTCAGCACAAACAACTCAGGCTAAAAGAGAAGGGTCTGGGAATTTTAGAATACTAAAGGAAAAGAACTGGCTACTTCTTGGCACCCAGCCAAGTTATCATTTACAAATAAAAAGAGAAAAAGATAACACCAAAGTCACAAAATCTGTGAGAATATATCTCCATTAAACCTTTTCTAAAATAAATGCTAAAGGGAATTCTTCAAACTGAAAGAGAGGCATTACCAACTCATAAGAAAACATGGAAAGTTATAAAACACCTGAATAACTATATAAATTCAGACTATTCTAATATTGTAAACATGGCACACAAACCATTCATACCTCTAGTATGAAGACTAAAAGACAAACATTAAAATAATAAGCACATTCATGTGTAAAGGTGCAGGTAACAGAAAGATGTAAAGTAAGACATCAAAAACTGGAAATGTAGAGAGGAATGGCATGCAAGTAGAGAATTTTATTAGTATATTTTCTTTCTTTTCTTGTTCTCTTCCTTCCATTTATAATTCCATTATGTTGCTATCATTTCACAATAGGTTATTGTAGACAAATGATTTTTGTAAGTCTCAAAGCAAAAATGTACAATGGGTAAACCAAAAATAATAAAGGAGGCACCAAAGCACATTATTACAGAAAAATCACTTAACCACAAAGGAAGCTTGTATGGAGAGAAATAAAGAAATGAAGTACAAAAGAGCTGGACAAAAGTTACAAAATGGCTGTAATAAAATCCTTTTCTATTGATAACAGTCTTAAATTGAAAATAGATTAAATTCAACATAGAGTAATTGAATGAATAAAAAAATAAACAAGAACCCAATATGTTTTGCTTTCAAGAAACTTCAACTCTAAGGCACTCAAAGACTCAGAGTGAAGGTAAAGAACAGGATATTCAATGAAAATGGAATACAAAAGAGAGTGGGGGTCACCAAACATCAGGTAAAACAGATTCTGCATCAAAAGCAATAGAGACAAGGTTGATCATTACATAGTGAGAAAGCGGTCAATTAAGCAAGAGGAAACAATAATTCTAAATATTAATGCATTCAATATCAGAACACATAAATACATAAAGCAAATATTAATGGACCAAAAGGGAGAGAGAGACTTCAGTACCATAATAGTAGGGAATTTTCATACCCCACTTTGATCAATGGATGGGTGATCCAGACAGAAATTCAACAAAGAAATAATTCAACAGGATCTAGCAGACATCTACAGAACATTCCATTCATCAATGGCAGGATATAAATTCTTCTCATCATCACATAAAACATCTCCTTAGATACATGATATGATGGAAATGACACAAGGCTCAACAAATTAGATTAAAAATACTGAAATCATATTGAGTATCTTTTCTGATCACAATGCATAAACATAGAAATTAATATCAAGAACAACAGAAAGACATACAAATACAATGGAAATTTAATGATTTACTCTTAAACTAGAAATGGATCAAGGATGAAATGAAGAAAGAAATTTTTAAAATTTCTTGCAATAGATAAAAATAGAAACACATCATCCCCAAACCTATGGGATACAGTAAATGCAATAATAAGAGAGAATTTTATAGTAGTCAATGCCTACATCAATGAAGCAGAAAGATTAAAAAAAAAAAAGCAGCCCTTTGTTGATCTCAAGGAACTAGTAAAACAAAAATAAATCAAACTCTAGATTAGCAAAAGGAAAGAAATAATAATGATTAGAACAGATTATTTATAAATAGAGAACAAAAAAACAAAAAGATAAATGAAACAATGTGGTAGAGTGGTAGAGTGCTTGTCTGGCATGTGCTAGGACCCAGGTTCAGTCCCCAACACCATATACAAGTGGTGGGAAAAACAAAAATCAGATTAAAAAGTAATTTTCTATTTCTCTCCTTTCTCTCACTCTCTTTCTTAAAAAAAATATGAAACAAAGCCAGTTTTTTGAAAAGATAAATAAAAACCATAGCAAGAATGATAAAAAGACAAATAAAATCAGAGATCAAACGATGATATAGCAAATGACAAAATAGAAATACAAAGAGTCACTAAAAATTATTATGAATGACTATATACCACACAGTTGGATAACTCAGAAGAAATGGACAAATTTTTAGACATATTCACTTTATAAAGACTGAAACATGAAGCCATATAAAACCTGAACAAATCAATAAAGAGTAACAAGATTGAATCAATATTAAAATTTCCCTTCTAAAAAAGCCCAGGGAGGGCCTTGATTGGTGGCTCGGTGATTTTAGGGCTTGCCTCCTATGCACAGGGATACGGGTTCAAACCCCAGCACCATGTAAGTAACAAAGTGTCGGAGCAAAGAAAAGCCAAATGAAAAACTAAATAAAATTTATTCTCTCTTTCTCTTTGTCCTTCTCTCTTTAAAAAATTCAATAAAAAATAAAAAAGCACAGGAAAAATGGCTTCACTATTGAGTTCCACCAAATATTTAAAGAAGTTTTACCTTTTTAGTTTTTCAAAAATTGAAGAGTAGCAAATTTTTCCACGCTTATTCTATCAATTTAGCATTAGCTTGAAACTGATCCAAACAAATACACAACAAAAATGAAAGCTACAGATCACTATCTTATGAACATTGATATAAAATTCCTCACTTAAGTACTAGGACAGTGAATCCAACAGCAAATAACAGAAATTATTCACCATGATCAAGTGTGATCTGAGAGATGCAAGGAGGATTAAGCATGCAAATCAGTTAACATAATGCATACTATCAACAGAATGAGGGATAAAACAATATGATCATCTCAATGTATTCAGTAAAGGTACGAGATCAAATTCAACATCCCTTCATGAAAAAACTGAACAAATTATGGGGAGAAGTTAATCAACAGATACTAAGTTGTAGTTAGAAGTAAGAAGTTATGGTGTGCTATTGCACAGTAGGATGACTATAGACAATGATAATATACTATATACTTACAAAAGCTAGTAGAAAGACATTTAAAAGCTTCCATCATAAGGAAATGATAAATGTTTTTAGTATATATATACACACACATACATACACACATATATATAATTATATATCATATATGTAATGTTACATAATATACTACTTATACATAACTAAAAGTATATGTCCAAAATATATTATTCCAATAAATATATAGCGTTTATCAATATATAATTACTTGTGTATTAAATATATAACATTTATATAATATATATTTACTTATGCATTATTAAAACTATATATCTATCAAAGTATATTATACCTTTCCTATAAATTTACAATTTTCATGTATCTATTTAAAAATTAATTTAGAAAATATTCACATGTAACATATACCCACACAAAAATACATAAAGTAACAATACATAATATATTCTTCAAGTTTATTAATCATATGCTATCATTAAAGGTATTATGGGCTTTTGGATTTTTTGGAGGAGTGGATTATAGCTTAAAATTAATAAATACAGGCATTTTTATTTCATCTGTCTTCAGTGAAGCATAATGAATTTTCTATTTCAATGATTTCATTTCATGAGATAATTAATATAAATACTATAGTTATCATATCAGAGAAACACAGCTGCTTATTCTCATAGCTTCAAATTAATGTTCCATACACACATTCTGTCCATGATTACTGTATCATAAATCTTAAAATGATGTAAATTAAATTACATTTTCAAAAATAAATCTGATTTCATTGTCTCACCACAATTGGAAAGACCACCACTATTCAGCCTTTAGAAGGACAGTTAAATGCCTGTCTATGTGGAGTAAGCAGTAAACATGCAGGGAACATTTGGAAACTGTCCACAGCATATTCTCACATAAAATGTAATAGCCACATTCTGAGATTCTAATCTGCTGGTGGAAATGGAACAGCAGGAACATGGAAGTCTCAAGGACAAGGTAGGCTCGGATGAAGGTGTCTAAAATGACACAATGCTTTGCTCACTCCGTATCAAAGAACAGCAACTCTAAAAAAATAATGTTGCATAGAAACCAGAAGCTTTATCTCAAAGAGTAATTCACTGGAAAACAATTTATTTAAGTGAGGAATTATTATAAGAGGACTTACTAAAATTCTAATAGAGATAAATTAGAATGATATATGTAATTATATTTTACAATATGATGCATGTTATATAAGGCATATATAATATTCAATATTATATTATATTTCTATTCATTGATTATATTCAGGTATGAATAAAAAACACATATGATTTTTTAATTGAAGATAGATTGATACAACAAAGGTTGTTAGAAAATCTGCGGAAAACTTATTTTCCAACACTTCTTGATGAACTTTCTTCCCCTCTGAATTTCTAAGATACAACTGATTGGGAAGGAAAGATGTTCTGTATTTGGGGATATTTTAAACATTATCAGAATATAACAGTTAATACGTCCACCAACTAGTCAGAAGAACAAAAACAACAACATAAAAAAAGGATTTATGACCACCGAATAGTACAAAGACAGCAAATAAAAATGTATGAATTATTGACACATTAATGATTGGTAAGGAGAAATAAAAAAACTGTACATTTGAAATGGCTATAATATTTCTAAACAAATTTTCTGATCCTTCAAAACTCACCTGCCTATACTGAATCTGACCTACTAAAAATCATGCACATTTTAAAGTTAACCATATCTCAGGTCTTATAAGAAGCACTAACCTCATGATTTTATTTAATCATCTCTGATATGCATTGCTTCCACTTTAAAAATGAGGACACTGAGTTTCAGTGTATTTACATCTTCAGATCCAATTCACACAGCTAGTTAAAGTGCATGGCTATGTATCAAATACAGTTGCTTAAGACTTTACGCCTCACGTCATTCTTAGCATTGTGCTATTGCATCCTTACAATCACAGAGGATAAAATAAACCTGCTATGAGCTATAGAAAAAAAATCCTCTAATAAGGTAAACTAATTATTTAGAAAATGAACTAAAATAATTTCTGCTTTAATTGCAGATCATTTTGTCATTTTCTTTCTCTCTTAAAAATGAATGTAATTCATTTCAAAGTCACTTCATGCCATTTTTATATAAATAGTCCCTGTTTTACTAAAAATCAAGTTATCCTTCAATCTCTTTTTCAGCTTCAAAAGTACATTGGCTTTGTTCATAGATGCTATTTCAACTGTGCATGTGTATATAATTTTTAACACATGTTGTGCTGTTGGGCTGTCTCAGATTTCTTTATATATCCTGGGTAATTGGTGAGTAAACTTCATTATTCATTCTGTTAATTCATGCCAAAATGATTCTTGTGTGTGTGTGTGTGAATTGTGGCCCTACAGGATTTTAATTAATTTCATTGCCATCAAGTGCATTTTTATAAAGCATCCTGTATGCTTTGTGAGGCTGCCAAATGCATTTTTCTTTTCCCCAGTGAGGGCAAACCTCCCCTGGAGCCACATGATATCACTGTGTTGATTGGAAAGGATATTATATCCATCCCAGACACTCTGTGGCAAATGAACGAGTAATTTTAAATCACAGACATTCTGTGAGGTGAGACAAGAAGTCAAAGCAGTGCATATTCCTTATTTTCTTCCTCAGACCAAATTGGGAGAAACGATAGAAGTATGAAGTGAATATGGATGAAAAAGAAATCGTAAGGAAAACACAAAGTTCTCTTAGAAGAAAGATGGCCTCTGTATTTGGGAGCAAAGCAGGAAAAATCTTCACTTAGGGATCTGGAGAGGTTTGATGTTCTTTTACTGAACATGTTACTGGTGGATCATTTTCTACTTTCACCACTTTTTATTAACAATATCTTATTTTCCATTATAATTTTAAGTATTGAAGGGGTCCGTTATTAATAATATTTTATTTTTCATTATAATTTTACGTATTGAAGGGGTCCATTGTTAATATTTTATTTTTCATTATAATTTTACGTATTGAAGGTGTCTGTTGTTAATATTTTATTTTTCATTATAATTTTACATATTGAAGTGGTCTGTTGTTATACCTCCATATGTGCACACGTCATAAATCTTAGAAGTGTAGCATCAAGAACAGGAAGAAGTTGAATGTTTACCCTATTTATTATTCAGCAATCTGCCACAATATTATAGATAATGGCAAAAAACCCCACCAGACTCAGTGCTAAAAGAAAAAAGAAAAAAAAGTTTTATTATTAGCCTTAGAAGCAGCCAGAGCATAATAATTTTCTAGCTATTTTCTCAAGGCCTGAGTCACACAGGAAAATATGACAAGGGCCAGGTTACACATCAAGGATAGATGATGTGTGCACCTGTAGTTTCATCTGAACCCTGAGTGTGGAAAGCCTGTATCTTTCATAAAAACGTGCTGTAGGCAAACCTGCCCTCTGGACAGGGTGAGAAATATTGACTCATCTCCCAAGGCTTTGGGCAAAGCTGCTCCTTCCTGAAGGGAGATGCCGACTTCTTGCAAAGGCTGTTCACCACACAGGCTTCTATAATAGGCACTCTCGAACAAGAGTGGTCAGTGCCTCTGCTCAAAATATGTGCACCGATGTGAGGGACCCAGCGAGTGTCCTGTCCCTATTATTAGTAGCAGAAGTCAGGGCCCTAGGGTAGCATCAAGCGGAAGCAGAAACAAACTCGGATAGAAACAAATTATAATTAATACAAACACATTATCTACCCCTGAGGGGTCCCCTATCAACACCTCCCCATGGTTACTGAGGTCAGTGCCACTGAACTGAGAGAGAGAGAGAAGATATAAGAGGAATTTAAAAATAAGGAATGTAAGAGAAAAACCAGACAATTAAAATAAAAAAAAAAAACCCTAGAAAAACCCTGTTGATGTCAAACAAAATACAATACAAAAAGAAAATTAGCTTAAAGTGGATAGAAGGATGTGTCATATTTTAAGAGGAGCAGTGAATTAAAAATAATATATAACTGCTAATTGTTAGATACACATACAATAGTATAACCCTAAAATATAAAATAATAGTATTAATTAGTTCATGCATATGATGTGTCTGGTCTTGTTTTAAGCTTTTTAAAATGACTAACTGATTTATTTCAACAACTGTATGAAGTAACTAATGTTATGCTGATTTTTTTTAAGAAAAGAAAACTAATGCATAAAGTTAAAATAATTTGTGAAGATCACACAGTTTATAATTTCTTGTTACTGGAAATGTTACCACTGAGCCACATCCCCAGCCTTATCATTATTTATTATTATTATTATTAATTCATTTTGAGACACAGTCCCACTAAGTTGCTAAGGCTAGTCTTGAATTTGTGATCCTCTTGCCTTGGTCTCTGGAGTCGCTGGGATTACAGAGGTGCATCACTGTACACAGTTATGCAGTTAATAAGTATTTTTTCCAGATTACCAAATTGAAAACTAAAGCAGTTAATACTTTTAAAGCCCTCTTTACAGTGTTAATAATTATGAAGGGGCTGAAGACATGTTAGCTCTTACTGTTTGAGCCAAACCACTTGTTTACTGTTGTACAGCAATGTCTTAACTAACATTATCGTGAAATGCTTTCAGCAGTTACGAAATAATTATAGTTAAAGAGGAAATAGTTTTGTTTTTCCTTTCCTTGGCAGTTCATATTTAGCTAATCTTTTTTTGATTTATGTAGGTTTTTATTTGAGTCAAAGTTATTGACTGTTGTATTTTCTACATATCAACCTAAATATCATATCCATTAAGCTCCTCTTTACCTCTCATTACTAATAAAACAGGCAAACACTTCACTCATCACATTTAAAGCTAAAAGCTGCCATTAAAATTTGCCCTAAGACTCATACTTCTTTTCTTAAAAATGCTTCTGTTAAAGTATAGCCTTATATCCACACTAAAATTGATTTTAAATTTAACAACTTAGTTTAAGTTTTCATTAACTATAGATAAAATTTTCAAAAATGATTTTCAGTAAACTGAGTTTTTATTTTCTTAAAGAGAGGGACAGAGAGACAGACAGAAAGACAGAATTAATTTTATTTAGTTTTTCATATGGTTATCTTTGTTGTGTATGCAGTGCTGGGTTTGAACCCCTGTCCTCGTGGGTGCCAGGCAACCATTGTAGCTGCTGAGCAACTACTCCAACCCAGTCAACTTAGTTTTAAACAGAAAATTTTGAACTTACTATTTTTAAAAGAGATGGCTAAAAAATTGAATAGGAGTCCAAGTTGTTTATAAATAATCTTTAGGTTTTATTTTAATTAGAAACATCAAAATCTATTCCTTGGTATGAACAAACTTAACTGTGAATTTTCTATTATTTTTTTGGCATATCACATTACTACTCTTTCAGTAGTATTGGAATAAAGAAAATTTAAATTATTGTTTATCTCTATTTTTCATTATTTTAATATTACATACATTATCAAAAATACACGAGGATCACCATAGTTGTAGAGAAACCATTTGAAAAAATCCAATACTTAATCACTCATCGTAGATTATAATTATCTCAGAAAACCAGGAGTACACCCTGATAAATGGTACAAAATATACCTACAACTAACATTATAATTTAAAATACAAAACTAAATGCTGTCCCAAGATAAAAACAATGCAAGATGCTATTCTTACTTCTTAAACTCAGCATTGTCTTGGAAGTTTTGGCCAGAGAAAATAAGCCACGAAAATTAAATAAGTATCAAGATTAGAAAAGAAGTGAAATTATCTTTATTTTCAGAAAAGATTCTGCATTTATAAAGTTTTAAAGAGCATGTGCACACATATACATTAAAAAAACTATAATAAAGGATTTTAGTAAGGTGACAGGGTACAAGAACAATACACAAACATAAAATTCATTATATACTACAATGAGCTATCCAAAATAGTAATTGAAAACTGATTTCATTCACAAGAGTTATCAAAAAGATTTAGTTAGAAATATGTTTGAAAATTAAGTACAAACTGAAACTACAAATCATTTCTAAAAAAATTAAAGATCTAAATAAAGCTATCGATATTTCATGTTCATGGATTGGGAGGGTCCAGCATTGTTAAGATGGTGTTTCTCTCCAAATTAATGTACAGAGCTAATATAATACCTATGAAATTCAAGTGAACTTTTTCACAGAAACAAGCAAGTTGACATTAAAATTTATATCAATGTATAAAGGACATAGAATATCCAAGGAACATTGGAAATGAATGAAGTAGAAGGACCTACATTTTCTTATTTCAAAATTAACTAAAATACTATAGACATGAAAACAGTGTATGGAATGTTGCCTACAGTTAACAACAATTTATATTTCAAAATTCTTAAAATAGTAGATTTTAAATGTTCTCACAATAAAAATTAGTTGAAGTGAGAGATATTAGCTTGATTTAATAATTTCACAATGTATGCATAAAATATTTATTGTACCCTGCAAATATATACAATTATTCTAGCAACTAAAAATAAAACAAAAATATAGTGTAGTGTTGGTATAAAGATGATATTCAGATCTGGTAGAACATAATTGAAAGCCTAAATATAATCTCATATTTAAGATATGTAAACCAAGTGTTATGGTCAACTGATTTATTTTTTTAAAGAGAAGGACAGTGAGACAGAGAAAGAGAGAAACAACTTAATTTAGTTTTTCACATGACCTTCGTTGCTCCAACACTTAGCCATGTACGTGGTGCTGGTGTTTGAACCCGGGTCCTCGTGCTTTCCAGGCAAGCGCCAAAACCACTGAGCCACTGCTCCAGCCTCTGGTCAACTGATTTTTGACAAACATTTCAAGTGTCATACAAAACACAGTACTAATACTGAATGGAGCACATAACCAAATTGTAGTTAAAACTATAAAGCTCTTAAAAAAATTAGAAGTAAATTTTTGTGACCTATGTTTAGGTGATGACTTCTTTCTATAAGATCAAAAACACCAGTGATAAAAGAAATCGTTGATAAATTAAGCCTCATAAAAATAAAAAAATAAAACTCCTGCATTTTAAAAGACATCATAAAGCATGTGAACATTGAAAAACAGGGCAAGAGTCTAAGAGACTGTGTGTCACAGGAAGGACTAGCAGATTATATACAGGAAGATCATGATTTTTCATTATTTGTGAAATTGACACACAGGATGGCATAAAAGTTGTTAAAATAAACTTTGGGTCAAAGTGGTCACAGTAGAATACTTAAACTCATTGAACTTCAAAGATTGCTTCCATTATGTGCATGTATGAATATGTAACAACCAATCCCTCCATTATGTACAACTATAATGCACTAACAAAAATATGGAAAAACGATTGCTTCCAATCTGATATTTAACCCTGTGAATTATTACAGCTCCAAATGCATGCAAGAGAATGCTGTATATTTTCCTTCTTGATCACAGCATTTTTTTTTAAATTTTAAATTCTTGCAAAACTTAGTGCCATCAACATTTTCAATCAATTTTGAGCTATGCCTTAGAACTGAGTTAGTTGAACAGCCTTCAAAGGCATGTACTGTGCTTTTAGTTTAGCTGCAGAGGAGAGCTTTTGACCCTTTCCAATTTGATGACAATTTACTAAGAAGAATACAAATAATCCAACAAAATAGACAAAGGATTCTGTTTTGCTTGTTTGGGTTTTTGTTCTTTTTTATTTGTTTGTTTGTTTTTGTGTGTGTGTCAGGGATTGACCCAAGGGTACTACTCTGCCACATCCCCCGTCCCTTTTACATTTTTATTTTGAGACAGGTCTCGCAAAGTTCATTAGGGCTTTGCCACCTTGTTTTGTCTGGCTTTGAACTTGCAATCCTCCTGCCTCAGCCTCCCCAAGGCCCCCGGATTACAGGTGTGTAACACCATGCCCAGCTAGACAAAGGGTGTGAATAAAGGTCTCACGAAAGAAGATATATAGAATTTTGATGAGCACATGAAAAGATGCTCAACATCATTAGACATTAGGAAAACCCAAACTAAAACCATAATGAGATAACTACTTCAAAATCACTAAGTCTAAAATTTTATAGACTCTAACATCTGTTGACAAAAATGCAACCCTCAAACTCCTGCAGTGAAGATGTACAATAGTGAAGACACTTTGGCAGTTTGGTTTCCAAATATTTCCTTAAAGCATTAAGGGGAAATTTTCCAGATGACCCAGAAATCCCACTCACAAAGATATGAAAACATATTCAATACAAAGGATCTTATGGAAGTATTCATTGTAGCATGATTGATAATAGCAAAAAAGTGGGGCTCAAACATCCATTTCCTTGAAAATGGATAAACTGTTTTATCTACACATTAAATGACTATCCACTAACAAATGATAAAATATGTTATCATGTAGATGAATCTCAAAAACTTACGCTAAAAGGAATCCAAAAGCAAAAGATCATGTATTGTATGGTTTTTCTTTAAATAAGATAACCAGGAAAGACAAAGATAGAGACAGAAAATAGATGAGTGTTTTCCAGGTGAATTTAGGAATCAAGAATGAGAGCAAGTGGGCAGAAAGTTTCTTTTGGGATAACATAAGTATTCTAAAATTGGATTGTGGTGAAAGTTACAAACATCTGTAAATTTTTAAAAATCACATAGTTGTATACTTAAGTGAATTTTATGACATGCCAATTATATATACAGCTTTTAAAATTGCAGGTGGTATTACTATTATACCTTATAGCTTGATACTATAAAACACATACGTAACATAGTAGGTATTTAAAATAGAAAAGCATGCCTAGAGTGGTGTGTGTGTGTGTGTGTGTGTGTGTGTGTGTGTGACTAAGGATTAAACCCAGGGTCTTGCACATATCAATCAAGCACCCAGCACTCTACCACTGAGGCACATTCCCACCTCTTTTAGAGACAGGGTCTCACTTAATTGCTCAGACTGGCTTTGACCTTGTGATCCTCCTGCCTCCTCAGCCTCTGAGGTAGCTGAGATGAAAGGCATGCACCGCAGCTCTGGCTTAGACTGCTTTTTAAAAATAGTTATCCTGGAAATATTTCTGTCTCTTTTTCACCTAATTTGATATTTTTAGGACTAGGGGGCATAGTTTAATGTAAAAGAATGTGCTTAGCATACACAAAGTGATAGTTTTGATCCTCAGTAGCAAACTGATAATAATATCGAATACTGATTTTGACTTAAATGATCAAATCAATCTATCAGTGCTTAATTCATTAAGAAGCTGTGGTACTTCCCTAGTGAGAGGTCATAAGGTACAATCAGGAATGACATTTGCTCTAAAGCTAGCTGGCTTGACTTATTTCTGTTCTTCCACTCATGGATGGAATAAATTTGGGTGAACTGCTTAATCTCTCTGACTTAATATTTTCCTCTGAAAATGTGGAATAGTACTTGTCACATGGAGTCATTATGGGAATTTGAGGAATACCCCATATAAATCTCTTTGAACACTTTGTGGTCATTACAAGCACTCAATACATTTGAGCTATTATTTTGTATTGTTTCTGAGATTTTTTTTTTCAGGCTTAAGAATATATAAATTCAGGGCTGGAACAGTGGCTCAGCAGTTATGGTGCCTGTGTGGCATGTGCAAGTATGTGGGTTCTAACCCCAGCACCACATACACAACAAAGTGTTTCAGGAACAAAGTCACATGAAGAACTAAATAAAAGTTGCTTCTTTCTTTCTTTCTCTCTCTCTTTAAATATATATATATATATATATATATATATATATATATATATATATATATATATATAAATTCAGAAGAAGTGCTATATATTTTTTCTTTTTTTTTACTGTAGAATATCTTCTCACTCATGCTGAGAACTGGTAGGTAAACTGATTGTTTCTTGGATCTCTTAATTACAGTGCTTTTCACAAGCATTGCCACATTCTGAAGTGTGTCTTTCAAACACCATTGGGTGGAAAATTTGATGTTTGTGTTAGTAGCTTTTTCACTGTGACTAAAATATCTGACTAGAACAACTTAGAGGAGGAAAAGTTTACTTCATTAGCATGATTTCAGAGGTCAGTTCATGGTCCCCTGAGTTCATTCATATGGACCTGAAGTGAACCAGAACATGGTGGCAGGAGAAGTTTCTCAGATCAGGACAGCCAGGAAGCAGAGAAAGTGAGGAGCCAGGGACAAGACATAATCCCCAAAGGACAACCTCAGTGAACTACCTCCTCCAATCATGCCCCACTTGCCCCCAGTTACCATAATCCAGAGTATCAATCCATCAAGTGGATTAATTATCTGGTTAGGTAACAGCTCTCATAACCTAATCATCTCACCTCTGAACATTCTTTCCTTGTCTAACTAACATGAGCCAAAAGGAACACTTCACATCAAAGCCATAACATAGTTGGTCCCTAAAAATATTATACTCTTGAAATTATCATCTCTGTTTCCTTTTACATTAACAATTGAAATTATTTCCATCCATTTAAAAGAAGTGAATAAGTTCTGGCCCTTAAATCTTAAAAAACTTACAAAAGTAGAGTTAAGAAGTTTCTGATATATGCTGTTTGTCAAGTCACTTTTTTATTTCATAAATTTTGAAAAATGAGAAACTTCATGTTTTTTCTTTGTGTTAATGATTAAAAAATAAACAATAAAAAATAAGTTTACATTGGCCAAAATCTAACTAAAAAGGATACTAAAGAAATTGCAGGAAATGTTATTGGAGCTGATACTCAGAATTCACCCAGAAAGGCAGGGAGGAGGGAGGGGTAAAGGGAGGAACTACGGAAGGAAATTGAACAAATTGCCATGTATATAAATCAATATACCACAGTGAATTTTAATCTCTATATAAAGCATGTATATTCTATGTATAATACATAATTATATACATAAATATATATTATATACATAAATATATACATAAATCACCCATTTAATGGAAAATAAATAGAAGTACAATAAGTGGAGTAGACGAAGGGGAACAGGAGGAGAGGGGAGGGGATGAAGGAAACACTGGGAGCTGAAATGGAGCAAATAATATTCCATGAATGTATGATTATATTTAAGATTAATCC
>PVKS010044218.1:0-14448 GCA_004027875.1 Aplodontia rufa
CCACTGCACTCTGGTATTCCCTAAATTTAAGCATCATTCTTTCATTCTCACCCCAAGTCTTTACCCTACCAGCCCCCCAGTCCTATGTTTTCCTTAGTCCTAATATAATAACCTACTCCCCCTAATCCCTAGTTCCCCTATACTCTATAACTGGTGTGATTTTATACCTCCCCAATTCACTTCCTTGACTTCCTAGTCAATCCTTCTCCCCAATTTCAGAGAGACCCTAATACCTGAAGAAATTGACATGCCTCAAAAAGGCTACTTGCTTAGTATCATACTACACAGTGAGAGTTCTCTCAAAGAAAGCTCCCACTATTGGTGCTAATCATTAGCTCATCTGTTTTAGTAGAAACAGACTAGTATTTGCACTTATAGCCTCTCAAATTCTCACAGAACTGTCTGGCATCTTTAGGTCTATATTGACCAAATAGCTCCTCTTCACAAAGAAGCAAAGTCATAGGAAGCACCAATTTCTCCACCAAGAGTAACAAGGTTGAACTACAAGACACACTCTCAAACCCAGACCTCCCCACCTAAGGACACAATAGGGGCCCTAGATGAAAACCAAAGACATTGTGTCAGCATTATGATTAGTAATGCAACCAAAGAGTTTGAGAGAGGAAATAAGGAAAGAGATCAAAGAGCAATTTCAAGAGATGGGAGACAAATTCTACAGAGAAATTAAGGGTCAATTCCAGGAGATGAAAGATCAGCTGTACAAGGATATCAACATTCTGAAAACAGATGTAGCAGAGCTATTAGGATTGAAAAACACGGTTAACAATTCAAATCTTCACTGGAAAACACAAACACCAGAGTAAACTCCACTGAAAATAGAACTTCAGTGCTTGAAGAATGAGTATCGGACAATGAGGATCGCCTAAACAATGTAGAAATCAAAGAAGGAAAACAAGATAAACAGCTTATTTTACATTATCAGAACTTCCAAGTAATATTTGATGAGATGAGGCGTAATAATCTGAGAATCATTGGCCTGGAGGAAAACTCTGAAGAGCAAACAAGGGTATTCAGGAAATTTTTAAGCAAAATCATAAATGAGAACTTCCCTCATTTTGCTATTGATCCGGAATACCATATCCAAGATGCTTATAGAACACCAAATAGACCTAATCAAAGGAGAAACTCACCAAGACATATCATTTACAAATTGAATAACAGAGAAATTAAAGAGAGTATTCTAAAAGCTGCTAGAGGAAAGCCCCAAATCACATTCAGAGGCAAATCAATTCGGATCACTGTGGATTTTTCAGAACAATGAAGGCTACAAGAGCTTGGAACAACATCTTTCAAGTGTCAAAAAATAACAACTATCAATCAAGATAATATATCCAGCAAAACTCAGCCTCAAATGTGAAGGGGAAATTAAATACTTTAATGACAAACTCATGTTTGCAAGATATGTGAACATTAATCCCATTCTACAGAGCATTCTCAAAGATGTTCTCCATTTAGAAGATAATGCCAACAATATGCTAAATCCTTAAACAAGGGCGAGTCAATAATCATACTATACAAAAGCTGACTTTCAAGATGACTCAAAACTATGTAATAGATACAAAGTCAGTGAATCAGCCTTCCATATCTATTCTATCCTTGAATGTGAACAGTTTCAATGCCCCAATTAAAAGACACAGACTAACCCACTGGATCAAAAAACAAAAATCCAACAATATGTTGTCTGCAAGAGACATATTTGACACTCAAAAATAGACACAGGCTGAAAGTGAAAGGATGGCAAAAGGTTTACCAGGCCTGTGGCCCAAAAAAGCAACCTGGAGTAGCGATTCTAATTTCGGACAAAATTAATTTCCAACTAAAACTAGTCAGAAAGGAAAAAGAGGGTCACTTTATCATACTAAAAGGGACAGTTCACCAAGAAGATATAACGATAATAAAATTTATGCCAATTACAACCCCCCCAACTACATGGAAAAAATAATTAAGGACATTAATCCCTTCATTGATCTCAACACAATAATCCTGGGGGACTTCAACACACCATTATCAACTCTAGACAGATCATCAAAACAAAAAATCAATAGACATCTCCAGTCTAAACTACTCTATTAATCAATTGGGCTTAATAGACATTCACAGAATATTTCATCCCAAGAGAGCTGAATTTACCTTCTTTTCAGCAGCTCATGGATCCTTCTCTAAAATAGACCACATCCTATTTCACCAGGATAACCTTACCAAATATAAAAAAGTGGATATAATTCCATGTATTCTGTCAGATTATAATGCTATGATCGTAGAAATCAACAACAAGAGAAACTATTCAAATACTTGGAAATTGAATAATTAACTCTTAAATGAAGGATGGATAAAAGAGGAAATGAGAAGAGAGATTATGAAGTTTTTGGAATTGAACAAGAACAAGGAAACAACATACTGAAACCTCTGGGACAGTATGAAGGCTTTCTTAAGAGGTAAATTTAGAACATTACGTGCATACATCAAAAATCTAGAAAGAGCAGATTAATAGCCTTATGCTTCAACTCAAACAACTACAAAAGGAGGAACAGTCCAACCCTAAATCTAACAAAAGACAGGAAATCACCAAAATCAGAGCTGAAATCAACGAAATTGAGAACAAAAAAATCTATTAACAAGTCTAAGTGTTGGTTCTTTGAAAGAGTTAACAAAAGTGATAGACCCCTTGCCAAGCTCACGAAAAGGAAGATCGAAATGAAGCAAATCAACAATATCAGAGACGAAAATGGGGATATCACCACAGACTCATCCAAGATACAGATTATCAGAACCTATTTTGAAAATGTATACACTGCCAAATTTGATAACCTGGAGGACACGGACAGGTTTTTGGACACACACAACATCCCATCTTTAACACAGGAGGACACTGAAAATCACAACCAACCTATCACGGAAAGCAAAATTGAAGCAGCAATCAAATCTATCCCATAAAAGAAAAGCCCAGATCTGCATGGGTAGACGACAGAATTCTACCAAGCCTTCACAGAAGAACTAACACCAATCCTCTACAAGCTCTTCCAGGAAATTGATAGAGAGGGAACACTCCCAAACACGTTTTATGAAGCAAACATTACACTGATTCCAAAGCCCAACAAAGACACACCAAGGAAACAAAACTACAGACCAATTTCCCTGATGAACATTGATGATAAAATCCTTAATAAAATTTTAGCTAATCGGATACAAAAGCATATTAGAAAGATAATTCATTATGATCAAGTGGGCTTCAATCCAGGAAAACAAGGATGGTTCAATATACGCAAATCAATAAATGTCATTCACCACATAAACAGAATTAAAAACAAAAATCATATAATCATTGCTATTGATGCAGAGAAAGCATTTGATAAAATTCAACACCACTTTATGCTCAAAACTTTGGAAAAGATAGGGCTCAAGGGAAGATACTTTAACTATGTCAGATTCATTTATGACAGACCCATAGCCAACATAATCCTCAATGGAGAAAAACTGAAAGCATTTTCACTGAATTCAGGTACAAGGCAAGGCTGTCCGCTATCCCCACTCTTGTTCAATATAGTCCTTGAAACCCTTGCCAGAGCTATCAGGGAAGATAAGGAGATCAAAGGTATTTGTATAGGAAAAGAGGAAGTTATCTCTATTTGCAGACAACATGATTTTATACATAGAAGACCCAATAATATTGGCCAGAAAACTCCTAGATCTTACAGGTGATTTTAGCAAAGTAGCTGGCTACACGATCAACACCAGCAAGTCACTAGCATTTCTTTACTCCAGCAACAAATCCACAGAAGAAGAAATCAGAAAATCTCTCCCATTCACCATCACTTCCAAAAGAATGAAATACTTGGGCATTAACCTTACAAAGGATGTTAAGGATCTCTACAAAGAAAACTATCAAACACTAAAAAAAGAAGTTAAAGAAGACTTGATTAGATGGAACAACATTCCGTGCTCATGGTTAGGCAGAATCAATATAAAAAAGATGGCCATTCTACCTAAAGCCCTATACAGATTCAGTGCAGTACCCATCAAGATATCTATGGCATTCTTCACAGATATAGAAAAAGCAATTCTCAAGTTCATATGGAATAACAGGAGACCCAGACTAGCCAAAACATTACTCTATAGAAAGGAAGAAATAGGGGGTATCTCAATCACTGACCTGAAAATATTTTACAGAGCTGTAGTAGCAAAATCATCATGGTATTGGTATCAAAACAAAATCGAAGATCAGTGGATCAGAATGGAAGATCCTGAGACAAAACCCGAAATATTTAACTATTTAATATTTGATAAAGGGGGCAAATGCATAGTGTGGAAGAAAGATAGCCTGTTCAACAAATGGTGTTGGACAAACTGGACAGCCATATGTATACATCTGAAGCTGGATCCTTATCTTTAACCCTGCACAAAAATTAAAACAAAATGGATCAAAGACCTGGATATTAAACCAACAACTTTAAACTTACTTGAAAAACAAGTAGGGTCAACACTACAGCTAACAGGAGTCGGCAGCTCCTTACTCAACAAAACTCCCATGGCTCAAGCAGTAAAGTCAAGAGTAAATGAATGAGATGCAATTAAACTAAACATTTCTGCACAGCTAAAGATCTAGTCAAGAACATCAAGAGAGAACCTACAGAATGGGAGAAAACTTTTGCCTGCTACACCTCAGACAGAGGGCTAATATCCAGAATACAGAGGGAACTAAAGAAACTAAACTCCAAACTCACAAATAATCCAATCGATAAATGGGCTAAAGAACTCAAAAGGAACTTCTCTCCTGTGGAAGTCCAGAAAGCCCATAAATATATGAGAAAATACTCTACATCATTAGCTATAAGGGAAATGCAAATCAAAACTTCAATGAGATACCACCTCACTCCTGTTAGAGTGGCAAAAATGAAGAATACAAACAAGGACAGGTGCTGGAAGGGCTGTTGGAAAAGAGGAACACTGTTACACTGCTGGTGGGACTGCAAAGTGGTTCAGCCACTATGGAAAGCAGTGTCTCCACACTGCTCAAAAAATTAAGGATGGAACCACCTTAAGACCCAGCTATCCCACTCCTGGGTATTTTCCCAAAAGAGTTAGAATCAGCGCATTATAGTGATGTGGCTTCCTCAATGTTTATAGCAGCTCAATTTACTATAGCTAGACTATGGAACCAACCCAGATGCCCCTTACTCGATGAGTGGATACAAAAACCTTGGTATATATATACAATGGAATACTACTTGGCCATTAGAGAAGACGATATTATGGCTTTTCATATCAAATGGATGAAGATGGAAAGAATTATGCTTAGTGAAGTATCCCAATCCCAGAGACTCAAGGGCCGAATGATTTCTCTCATCTGTCGATGCTAGAATATATGGGGGAAGCAGTAGGGTAAACAGCTAACCTAACAGTACTTCAAATTGAATGACTCTCAGAGAAATAGGGGGATGGCTCCCTAGGATACCTGGAGGCATAGGGAGGGGATGCGGAAGGGGGAGGGTATATTAAGAACTCATAGGAAACTGGAGAGTGGGAATAGGGGGGAACCCTTCCAGAAGCCGATGTCATTCCTCCACAAGATACCCATTTAATGCATGAGTTCTTCTGGAGGAAACTGCAACAGGTGAAACTCAAGGTGGTCATCCATGTTTTGGCATTACCCCTGGATAACAAAGTATATATACATTGATTACTGTTGGTTTGATAATATTTCCCCTCAATTGTATCTCTATATACTTCTAATAAAAAAAGAAATATAATAAATGCTTCCTTCATATCACACATTATATAAATCTTTATTTGCACAAAATCTTAATCTTTTTCTTAAAAAAGTTAATTTTCGGGGCTGGAGCGGTGGCTCAGCTTTTTCAGCGGCACAAACCCCAGCACCACATACACAACTAAGTGTTGGAGCAACTAAGGCCATGTGAAAGACTAAATAAAATTGTTTCTCTCTTTCTGTCTCTCTCAGTATCCCTCTTTCTTTAGAAAAAAAAAGTTAATTTGCTTATGTGAATATTTTCATGCTCAGAGATCAGGGTAATGGAGAAAGTGAGTTGTCATATTCAAGGTTATCCTGGAGTATGGTGCATAGCATATCCAAATTTAGATTATTTGCAAGCAGTTTCAAGCTATAGTCAATGAAAGAAAATTAATATGAACATTTCTATATATGTGTTTGCATGTTCCAGTAGTGGGAAACTTAAAGAGCTTTTTATTTATAGGGATTATTATTTTCATCATTGTGTACTCTATTTGTCCTTACTAAATATCAATGTAAAATTAATTCTGTGGCTCTTAATACCAGTACTATCCAATAACAGTCTCCCAAATACACATCGTTATGATATGATAAGCTGTAGAAAAAATATTCTCAAATTAAAGTCAAGAAAGAAAGAAAGAAGGAAGGATAAAAAGAGGGAGAAAAGAAAGAAATAGAGTATTTAGAGGGCTGCCTGGGATAGTGCCCTATACAAAATGGCATACACACACACACACACACACACACACATTTACTTCAGGGAACATTACACCATGCTGCTTGTTAAATATTTATTGAGATTAATTTCAGAGTTGCTTCCCTTATAACTATAGTGCTATGAATGATTCTGTTGGTTTTTGGTTTATTCTGGTATCTCCTTCCATCAACCTTCCAACAACTGAAGAGAATCTAATGATGAATAGGCATTATTTTCTCAGGAGATAGCATTAAAAATAATGTCACATAATGGCAGTGAAATAATGATTTGACAAATTAAGTACAATTTGGAAGGAAAATAAATGTAAACACTTGGAAAGAGTAGGATGATTGATTGTATCTTACAAAAAAGTATAGTGTACTTTGCAAAAGTAAATATGTTTTTTTCCTGAGGCACTTACTCCTCAACTACTTTTGATACACATGTGAGCATATGTTTTCCTTTTGCATGTGCATTGTTTTCTAGAATCAAATTAATTTTTTGGCAAGTTGTCATTTGAAAGCCACTGAGCACTAATGATCGGGTTCATAATTATTACATTCTACACTTCTGACTAAAAGCAGTTCTGGATTTCACAAATTTTAATAAGGCTTTCAGAATAGTTATTTACATTGCTAAGTGCTTTCGAATTTGTTTTGCATTTATCAAATGTCAGAACACACTGTAAGAATAATGAGGGACAAGTTAGAAAAGTGCATTAAACAGAAATAACTACTGTCATTATCTTATCAATACTAAACAATAAGAACTATTTTTAACTCTATAATTAGCAATAAAAGTCAGAGAAAATTGTTTTAAAAGCTAAAATTAATTTTAAAATGATAGCATAATGAAATCACAGTAATCAAGTAGTAGATAAACGAATGAAAATAAAAATAAAAGTAACAATGAAGTAGAGATATTAGGTTTATTCAGATAATGCAGTAAAAGCAGTCTTTATTAATACTTTACAAGAATGAAATCAATTAATTCCTATCACTCATTGGTATACAATTTAGAGTAGTAAAAAATAAATTAGATTTTAATTTTGTTTTTGCAAAGATTACAACTTCAAATATGCATGAATTTAAAAGTACTTAAATATTTTATTTCTGAATAATAATTTGCAGATAGGACTATAGCTTTTTGTTTTGTTTTGTCTTGTTTTTTTGTGTTTTTTTTTTTCATCTTCTTCTTTGTATTTGTAGTGCTAGGATTGAACCAGGAACTGTGCATGGTGAGCAAGTGCTCCACCACTGAGGTATATCCTCAGCCCCTATGATTCTAATTTTAATACTAATTGTTACTCCAAATAATAGGAGTCTTACTTAAAAAATCATCAGTGGAAAATTAATGTGTATACTATGATAGTTAATTTTATGTGTCAACTTGATTAGCCCATTGTACTCAGCTGTTTTGTCAAACATTATTTTAGATGTTTCTGTAGAAAAAATTTTAGGTGGCATTAATATTAAAATTGGTAGAACTTGAGTAATGCAGATTAGCTTCTATCATATTGGTGGGTCTTACCAAATCTGTTAAAGGCCTGGATACAAAGCTATTGACCTTCCATAAGAAGGAGGAATTTTTCCAGCCTACAATTTTTGGACTCAAACTGCAATTTTTCCGTGCATCACCAGCTTGATGCTTAACTTCCAAATTTGGGGCTTGCCAAGTCTCCACAGTTATGTGAGCCAATTCCCTAAAATAATTTTCTTGATCTTCAAATATACATATCCTATGGGCTCTATTCCTCTGGAGAACTTTGACTAATAACCATTTGGGTTTGGGGAAGTGGGTTGCTTCTATAAAGAACACCTAAAAATGTGCAAGTGACTTTGGAATTGGAAAATTGGCAGAAGCTAGAAGAATTATGACATTCATGTCTATATTTTTTTTTAAAAAACTTAGATTTCCTTGTTGAGACTGTTAAAAAAAAGATGTTAAAGTTGGTTCTGGTGAGTCCTCAGATACGAGCAAGGAGCAGCATTATTAGACATAGGGAAAATATTCTCATTATGATAATGTGGCAAATTATTTATCTCATGATTTGTGAGGTTTTGGTCCATGGGAATTTGGCCCTGAGGCATTTGGATCTATGCTGAGGCAGCTCATCATGATAGGAACTTTAAAATGAAGCAATGCTGCCCATTTAATGGAGTCCAGAAAGCAAAGAGAAAGCAAGAGGAGGTGTCAGGGATCCATATCCCAGGTAAGAGGACTCCAAAAATGACTTAACTTCCTTCCACTGCCTGCCTTCTTAGGGTTCTACCACCTCCCAGCAGCAACACAGGCCTCAGCCTTAATGCATGGGCCTTTAGGGGACCCTTATTCCAACTATAGCACTAGGATATTTATCTGATTAAATTTTTATGAAAAATAATTTTTATGAAGGTGCTGCCCAGAGTCAAAGGAATGGAACCACATCCCTAGTGTCCAAAAACAAATTGCATAGGTACTTAAAGAGGGGCAAAAGTCACTAAGCATGTAGAAATAAATAAATTTGTGAATTGAGTTTGTTTTTGTTTTGCCTTATTCAAGCCTAGAGGACCTCAGACAATTAACTGTTTTTAGCTACTTTTTGTAATTTAAAACACAGATGTGGTTTCCACTTTATTCAGAAGGATTACATACCAACAAAAAGTTTTAAAATGTAAACTGCAAATAATAAATAAATTAACTCAAAGTATAGAAAAGTATTCATTGATATATACTTATAGAGTAAATGTGTTAGTAAAAACTTTCCTTATATATGAAATGTATTTGTCATGTATTTATAAGATACAGTGAACATTTGATAAAATATTTCTTCATGTTCATATAAGATTTTATTTTCCTAGTTCAGAAAGAAAAAAATCTAACATTTAAAAGCCAACTATAGGGGCTGGAGCAGTGGCTCGGCGGTTGGCTGGCATGCGCGAGTATATGGGTTCAGACCCCAGCACCCATGTACACAACTATGTGTCAAAACAATGAGAACCATGTGAAAAACTCAATAAAAATTGATTCTGTCTGTCTCTATATAACTGTCCTCTTTTTTTTTTAAAAAAAAGCAAATTATAATAAATTTAAATAGCTGTGTCTGTTTTAATTAGCATATTTCAAAGAAAAAGTGAATCATTTATATTTAATGCATAGACCATCAATAATGGGAGAGATCTTGGCTTTTCTTTGAGAATTTTTATAATTATTTTCTATGCATATGTTCTTGACCTATATTTCCAGAAGTTTTCTATGTGAATGTGTTACTTCTGTTATTTGTGTAAGTAAACTAGAATTTAATAATAGTACATCTCAACTTATTATCAGAATAAATATGTGTATGAGGATATAAAAACTGACATATAATCTTCAAAGAATAATTCCCAAAGTAGCCCATATCATCCTTTTATTAATAAACAACAAATCACTTTTCATTAATATTTCTTAATTTATCATGAGAAATCTTTCAGGATGATCAATTCCTGTTTATTATTTAGTTGATTCCTCATTACTTCCTAGTCAAATAGTAATCCTTCCTGAAATTCCAAATGAAAACTTTGCTTCTTCACTTCCCCACAACAGTGGCACTAGATATTTCCTCCTTCTACATTTCTTAAATCATAGGACTTTCACAAATAAACCTTTCCTTCCTTTGTGATGGATACTCCATTAAATTTCTGCTTGATTAATTTACTACTAATATGTAAAATATGCAATACTTAATGTATGTATCTTTACATTTGCATTCTTCCTCCAATTTCTATATAAGGATGTAAACTCTTAAGGAACAGAAGACCTATTTAATCTTTATAGAACAACAGCAAACTAACTATTGGAATTCATCTTTTAAGACCTTTAATTTTATTTTAGAATTTAATTAAGAACAAAACAATTCCTTTTTCCTCAAAGGCCCATGCAGTTTAGGGACACTGACCTGTAAACAATTAACTTCATATAAACTGTCTTAAAAACTTTTCTAAAAGGTTTATCCACAAATTTTCCCATAAGCAATCATGAGGAGGTTCAGGGAGTCCTTCTTAGATGAGATTTAATATGTACTAAGACTTGAAGAATGAATAGCTGAGGGATAAAGGTAATTCTAGCCAAAGTGAAATACAAGTGGAGGTGGGAAGTGATCTTGGAACTTGACACATTCCAGCATGATGGAAGTAGAGAGGGAAGGGAGGTTGGAGGGAAATTAGTGTACAAGGAGTCAAAGCTGAAAAACTAGCCAAAGGAATATTGAAAGTCTTATACAATGCAAACATGTCTGAGCTTTAGTCCCAAAGCTGACTAAAAAAAAACTGGAAGATTTTAAGTAAAGGATTGGTATTATCCAATTTGCATAATGTCTTGATTTCAGTAAGCTCTCTGCACATAAAGAAAATGATAAATTAATTACTTAATTTTCTGGTTGAATTTGAGATAGTTCTATCTTTATAATCTACATCTATTTTTATAAAAAGGTTAACTATAAAAAGATGTTGAATAATTTCTTTCAGATATACACAGAAATATTAGCTGAAGTGAGTTGGTGAAGATAATGTGATACTGCTTTATTCTCTCTCTTTAGAAGACTCTATAATGACAATACTTCTCATTCACTGAAACATTGTTTTTCCTTTGGCAGGTCTTTTGTGGAACAAGTCTTAGTCAGAATATTAGAAAAGTTAATATTTTTTCACACAAAGTAAGCTACTATAAGTCAAGATATGTTTGTAGATCTGGGATATTTATTTATCTACTTATTTATTTACTAACAATTAAGATTTCCATTTCAAGTTTGTACTAGAAGCTCCAACTATAAACCACAAACTTATTTTGGAGTAAAATCTTTATACAAGAAAATGACAAAAATTGGTCTTCAAACCGTTTTACTAGCAGATTATACTGGCTATGATGATCATTATATGCACTGAGTTTTCATTTAATGAATAATTTTGAGTACTTTTTCTTTTCAAAGCAATAGGCTGGGCTTTAGAGCAGTGAATAAGCAATACTAGGTCTTTGTCATCATAACTTACATTCAGTTGAAGACAGATAATACACAAACAAATTAAAGTATTTCAGAAGACTATATGTATGTAAAAATAACAATATGATGTGATACAGATCCAGGGTTTGGGGTAGAGGTCAGGAAACCTCTGTGAAAGAGCCAAACAAGTGAACAATGAAGGGGTCTAACTTTCCAGGCAGACAGAACAGCAATGCAAAGACCTGAAGAAAAATGATCCGGACTTACTCAAGAAAGAGTAGGAAAATAGTGATGCAGCCCTTACTTAAATCAAGTTCCATTCAAGCCAAATTAGAGTCTTTATGGTTTCATTTATACAGAATCTCTGAATCACAATGGGACATGATATTGAAGACTAGAGTGAAATCATCACACATCTGCACTTGACAGATTTGAGATGTGCTTGTTGGAGTGAGGAGACAGGCTTTCTTCAGAGCCTCTGTTTCTCAATCAAAAAGGTCAGAACTTAAGTAAAGAGACCGGACATTACATGGTCTGCTCAAAGCAGAAATGATGCCAGGGCAACATCTAAGAAAACTACAAAAACTTTTGCCAAGTACATATGTTTTCTATTTTACATATATATTAAAAAATACTGCATTTAATTATGTATGCATGGTGCATACGAAGAGAATAGTTTGAAATGTAGCTTGATTTACCATTCAGTGTCACGACTTGAAATTTTTCAGTTAATTAATCCAGATTTTGAAAATGCTGCAACATCATTGATGAACATCAGAAACTATTATTAAAAAGCTTATTAAATTATGAGCTAGACAAAATTTTGCCCTTTAACCCTAGTCAAGCTTATGTATACAACCTTCTTTATTAAAATAAGTACATAATTCCAATTGCATGATTATAGAAGTACTCATTATTTTAGTTATATTTTTAAATTTTCAGCATGAATCTTACTTATAATTCTGAATTAATAAATTGAATGGACTTATGTATGGTGACTATAGGCAATCAAGGCATGACTAGAGTAAGTATGTCACTAGGGGTATGACCCAGGGGACTACAGCTTGTCCCTAGTCCCTTCCCCTTCTGTCTCTGCTTCCCAGCTGTCCTGGACTGAACAGCATTCCTCCACCAGACCTTCCCACCAGGATGTTCTGCTTCACCTCAATCCCAGAGCAATTCACTCAACCAACAACAGCCTTAGATCTCTGAAAATATGAGCCAAAGATAAACTTTTTCTCATCTAAGTTTTTCTCATCAGGTATTCTGGTCACAATGACTAAAAGCTGATTAACACTGTGCCTTTATTATTTATTCTTTATTCCTTTTTTTGAACGTTTATATCATTTTCATTATTTGCAATATTCATCTGAAAAACAGCATTTGTGTATATCCTTCAGTCTTTTATTTCTATGTTATATATGTATAATATACTTTCATTTCATATATATAAAGTATATTTACTTTCATTTTATAATATATACATATATATGAATATATACTTTTATTTTATTTAAAGTATATGTACTTTCATATATTCATATATATTATATATGAATATATATACACATTTTGGATGGGCATTGTTTTTTCTTATCCTTTTCATCCTTTTTCTTACTATCATTTTTGACAAGTATACAAAACATTGCCACCCTGCACTTTCACATATTTAAAATATCTAGTCTAACAATGTTGTGTGTCTCTGCTTGCTTAGAACGTTTAAAATTCATTTCTATTGTCTAAAAAAAACATGGGAAATAAAAGAAGCAATCATAAAGTGAATTACTGGAGGGATGTTAGAAATTTAGTCTCATGACTTATTGTATACTGGAGTAATTCTAGTCTTGGGGGTGACAAGTAACATGTGCAGTGATCTCTGAGATAGACCCCAAACTAAACAACTAAGTTCCTGAGCTTATTTCAAGTGAGTGTTTGGCTACTGCCTCATTTTTGTTTAATGCAATTTGTCCTTACGGAAGATTGGCATAGATACTTACAGCATTCCCACCTTGTTTTCATCCAGTTTTCAAGTTAATGTCCTAATCATGGAATTTTTATATAAATTAAGATTAGTACAATACTGCTAAACACACTAGACACTTTATGAATATCCACTGTTTTTCCACTAGTGTACTTGTAAAAACATTTTTTTTTTTAATAAAGAGGGACAGTGAGAGAGACCAAGAAAGAGATAAACAACTTTAGTTTTTCACATGGCCTTCGTTGCTCCAACACTGGGGTTTGAACCCAGGTCTTCATGCCTGCCAGGCATGCGCCGAAACCATTGAGCCACCTCTCCAGCCCCTCCACTAGTGTACTTTTTTTTTTTCTAGGTTGGAGGCCTTTTATTGTTTTATTCATTTCATTTTTTAAAAATTTTTATTAAGAAGTTGAGTAATTGTGCAATCATAAATGCATATAAATGACAATATGATATGCATTTGTTCTTTTAATTTTTTATTTTGAGCAACCTTAGAAGATTTTAACAAATCAATATAAAATGTGTATAAAATGTGTAAATATTCTGGATACTGCAATTATCCCCAGGAGTGCCCCCCCAATTACCCTCCCTTATCCCTCCCTTCCCCTTCCCATTATAACTCTAAAAAAGTATTAGATTGTAAAGCATTACATCTTATCTGGATTTAACTCATGCTACTAGACCAACTTTCTCATTGTCCAGGGTCTAGTCCCCACCTCCACAGATGAGTGGAGACAATCAACCCTGAGATCTCTGGGTTAAGCTGATTTTACTTAGCATGATCTCTTCCATAGCCATCCATTTACCTTCGAAGGCTGCAATATTATTGTTTCTAATTGCTGTGTAATATTCCATGGTATAAATGTACCACAGTTTTTGAATCCATTCTTCCAGTGAGGGACACCGGGGTTGTTTCCATAGCCTAGCAATAGTAAATTGTGCTGCTATCTACATTGATATTGCTATGTCACTGTAATGTGCTGTTTCTAAATCTCCTGGAAAGATACCCAGGAGTGGAATAGCAGGGTCGTATGGTGGAGTCA
>PVKS010044219.1:0-14457 GCA_004027875.1 Aplodontia rufa
TATATATATATATATATATATATATATATATATATATACACACACACACACACACCCATATATATATACATATATATGTATATATGTATATATATACATTTTTACTTTTCCAGTTATACATGCCTTCATGGGTATTATTTAGCTTGTCAGGGGTGTAGAGTATGCCATACAGTATTTATAACCCCCCTTTCCCCTCTCAATCATCCCTCTTCCATCATCTTCTTCCCCCTTCATAACTAGACTTCCCCTAGATTGTGTGATACTCCAAATTTGATGAGTCTAATACATAAACTTGACTATCTACCACCCTATCGTTAGTTTTACTCTAGCTTCCACATATGAAAGAACACATTCGACCTTTGGGTCTCTGAGTTAGGGTAATTTCACTGAACATAACTTTATCCATTTCTATCCATTTACCAGAAAGGCCACACTGGTTTTCTGTTCCTGAACGTTGCAAGTTTGATCTTATTGTGAAGTGTTCTTATTTTCCCTTTGAATTTGAAGCTAAGTTTTGCTGGGTATAGTATACTCGACTGCATATTGTGATCATTCAGACATTAAACGACTTCCTTCTGGAATATTTTTGCTTGTAGAGTCTGGGCTGAAAAGTCAGCCATAATGCTTATTGGTTTTCCTCTGAATGTGATTTGGCTTTTCTATGTTGCCGATTTTAATATTCTTTTCTTGATTTCCCTGTTACACATTTTGAATATGATGTGTTTTGGTGAACTTATCATTTGATTAAGTCTATTGGGTGTCCTGTATGTTTCCTGGATGAGCATTTCTGACTCTATTTTGATATGGGAAAATTTTTCTTTAACTATATCATTGAAAATGTTCTTTATACCATTCATTTGTATTTCTATTTCTTCCTGTATCCCAATTACTTTTAGATTGTTTTTTCTGATTTCATCCCAGACATTTTGAAAATTCTGCTCATGTTCTGTGAGTTTTTGTTCTTTATTATAATCAGTGTGCTCAAGCTCATTCGGCCTGTCTTCATTGTCAGATATTCTTTCTTCCAGAGCTGAGATTTTGTTTTCTATAAAAGTTAGTCTATTATTAAATTTTCCATTGTTGTTCTGATATGATTGACTGAAGATTTTAGCTCCATTGCTTCCATTTTCAGTTTTTCTATTTCCTTGATTATAAAGTTTTACATCTCTTGAGTTTTCTCACTTAGTCCCTTCATTAGATCTTCTTTTAGTTCATTATTCTTCTTAGTAATCAGATCATTGATAATTATTTCTAGGCTTTCATCCTGTTCCCTGTCTGTGTGTTCCTTGGTTGGGGTGTTGTGAGCTTGAGGTGAACGTGTTACATCTTTGATTCCTCATTTTTGATAATCTTCTTTTGGATGCCTGATTTGAGTTTCCCTTATGGTATAGGATCCAGGGCATCGATCTGGAATCTGTTGGGGATTTGGTGCAGCTGCTGGATTATAGAAACACAGCAGCTAGGGTGTGTTGCTGGGTCCTGGGGTCTTGTGACAGGCCATGATGGGACATGGAATCATGAAAGCCCTGAACATGAGGCCTGAATTTGCACACAGCAACTGGGTGAGTTGGCTCTGGTGGAATCCTGGGCATGGGTGTCCTGGGTGTACTGGATCCAAGCACAGTAGCTGAGTGAGTCAACTCCAGTGGGGTCCTGGTGCAGGTTTTATGGAGTGCCTGAGGCCTGGATCTGCATGTAGCAGCTGGGTCAGTTGGCTCCTGTAGGGTCTTGTGGGTGGGTGAACTGTGTGTACCTGAAGGCCCCAAACCTGAGGCCTGGATCTGTGCACAGCAACTGGTTGTGGGCTCCAACGGGGTCTTTGCATGGGTGTACTGGAGTGCCTGAGGCTTGGATCCATGCACAGAGGCTGGGTCAGTCAGCTATGGTCTCCGTTGTACATTTTGAATATGATGTGTCTTGGTGAATTTCTTATTTGGTTAGGTCTCTATGATGTCCTATATGCTTCCTGAATGAATGTTTGTCTCATTTCTATTTTGAGAGAATTTTTCATTATTTTGTTGAGAATTTTCTTTGTGCTATTGGTTTGTAGGTCGCCCAATTAGTCTTAGATTTGGGTTTTTTATTTCATCCCAAACCACTTGAAGTTTTTGACCATGTTCTATAAGCTGTTTTGTTTTGTTTTGTTTTCTGTCTTCTGTGCATTCTGGATTACTTAGCCTTTCATCATTATCAGAAGTTCTTTCTTCTGGAGCTGAATTTCTATTTTCTACTGAATTTAACCAGTTCTTAAAAATCTTCAATTGATCTCTTAATTTAGTTGACAGTTTTTCAATTCTAAGAGTTCTGTTACTTTTTTTCCCCCAGTGTAACTATTTCATTGTTAAAGTTGTCTTACAGATCCTGTGCTTGCTCTCTTTTTTCTTCCCTATATCTTCTTTCAATTTTTTTGATGATTTTAATGATTAGATTTTTGTTACTTTTCCCTTTTTTTTTTTATCCAGCTTACTATCTTTGTATTCCTTTTTGTGAGTATTGTGGGCCTTGGGGGTCTAATCAGGTCTCTGGGGCTTTGCTGTGTGTTGCCTGATTTGGAGAGTTTAGATGATCACCCACTGGATGTCTGACTTTCTCTGGTCTTAGCTGTAAATCAAATCTCGGGAACCTTTCCTAATTTCTTGTAATGGGTGGGTGTGCATTCCCTCATTGTCTGTCTCTGTTTTCCACACACCCAACCTTTCTGGACTCCCTGGACTAAGTCCCTGAGTGCAATCATTCCAGCCAGGTCAGATTGCCGTTCTGCTTTCACTGGTTACAAAAGCCTCCAGATCTGAAGGGGGAGTTATCTGGTTTATTGTGCCTTTGCTTTTTTAACTTAAGACTCTCTGGGCAGGGTACTCTCTGCTTCTGTTTTATGCTTATATATCTAAATGGTCCCTATGCTTCACAGCAGGTGCTAATTGATAACATTCCAACATCTGTCTAAATCCTCTGGTTCCTGTCACAGATGATCAGCTGGGTCATCTGACTCTTGCTGTGATCCTGGGTTATCTGGCTTTTGGGGTGGCCTCCAACCTGGTGTTCCTTTATTTCTTTCTCAGCTTCTCACCTGATTCTCCAGACTCCTAGTGCTGCTGCTCACCTGGGGTGCCAGACTCTTGGCTTGATTTTTTTATATCAAATTTTGAAGAGATTTCCATAACAATTAAGAGGATAAATTTGATAGTAGTATCCAAATTGGCCAATAAACTGGATCTAATTTAAATTGAATTTTTAAAATATTTTAGCAGATGAATTTGGCTATAAATTTATTATATTTTACTTACATTAAGTAATGAAATTTACTCTGTCAAAGGTTGCTTTTATTGTTGTTTTCATATTTCCCACTGTTTAAATGTTTTTTTTGCAGGGGACAGTGCTTTATTTTCTGCCATATATCTCTCCCAGTTCTATTGGAGCTTACCAGGAGGTATATACATTATATATTTGGTTTTCTCAAATCCCATGTAATTGTAAATAACAACATTTAGAGTATATGACCCTGAATTTGAGATAGACTTGTCCTAGAAGCAAGAAAATATTCTATAGTAATTAATTTATTCATAAAGAACCTATCAGATTTTATTCATTTACATTACTAGAAGCTCTAAATTTGTGAAATTATTGAAGCCATTACCCTCAAAGAGGTCTAAATGTAGCACACAAACTGATATTAATAATTGCAATCTAATTCCAGCTTGAGTACTAGATGACATAATGCACATGAAGCACATAGTTAAATATGTACAGACATCAAAAACTTAATGTAGATTTAGTAGTACTATCATTATTTTTAGTAGTAAGAGGTACAGGGTTGGTGTTTTTATGGAATTAAATTATACTTGTCTGAAGTTCAGCTCATAGCATTTAACCCAGACTGAAAGCAGGGATTAGGGGAAACATTAACAGAGGCAGTGAAATGACAGGTGTGTTCTTAGTCATAAGTGTCCAATTACCACTCCATACGTTTTGTGTCTGTCTCCAAATCTCACATGGACATCTATCTTTTAAGGACTTTTTGATGTAGATAAAGCTCTATTGCAAATAAATAATAATCAAAAAAACTACTTTGGATTTCTAGGTTTTGTAGTGTAGAAAAACAAGTTAGAAAACTGATTTCAAATGAATATTCACTGAACTAATTTATAATATCTATGTAGTACATGGTTTTCTCTATTCACACATACGTACACACATAGTTGCCATCTTTTACCTAACCTTGAAATACCAACAAGAGCAATATGTTTTTGTCTATTATAATACACACATATGTCATATCAGTGGAAATATATTGACCAATTATATAGAACCACAGCTCAAAATTTCATCACTCAATGCTCCCATCTCTGGGTGATGGTCATTTTTCCAGTTGAATTAACATTTGTAGTCTATGGAAGAAATTATAAATGCAATCACCTTCAATCTACTCTATATAAAGTTGTTTAGGAAAATGCATAAAGAAAAATGAAAATTAATGTAAGTATAAAAGCTGAACAAAGCATAAAATGTGGTATCTATCATAGTGTTTATTACTGTAGCTTGCCACAATTTAATGCTGCTTTGTTTGTTTTGATATTGCAACTTTATTCCTCCATTTTGCGTGTGTTCTCTTCCCTCACTCAGTACCTCATGTGATTAGATCTATATATCATTGGGTCCCCCAAACCTTCAGAATTTTGAGAACTATTCTTAAAATGAGATTTATTGCCCAATTTATCACTTCTGACTACTACTACTACTGTAGAGGATTCCCCCAAGCCTTATACATTCTCCGTTGTGTAGATAAACCTGATATTCTGTTTAATTGTGCACCCCAGGCTACATGCCAGCCATTAAAGTTGCCTGGTTTTCTGGTGAATGAGGAGTCAAAAAGGGTCAAGTAATGGGCTCAACTACCAATGTAGTGGAACCATTCATATATCCTCTAATAGTGGTGTTCCTCCCTTGGGTACTAAGATCAGTGAACCAGCATAGGCCCTCATTATAGGCATAGAAAAGAAACAATCCAGCTAAAGCACAAGAAAAAAAATTAATTCTATGTGAATCATTATGTGTGATAGTAAAATATATCTCACTATTCCTGTTTTCTTTTTGCCAAGACCTATATATTCTTGTCACGGGTCAATAAAGCAAATATAAAGTATTCATTTTTGATGGTACAAAAGATGACATTTTGTGTAAAACATTAACACTGAAAATTCTACAGAAGATTAAAGGAAAGCTGGCTGGGAATAGATAGGTCATTTCAATACTATCATTACTGAGACGATTTTTTTGTATATAGCTAGCACCTACTGTGAGCATTCAAGCCTTACTCCAATGAGTTCCAACCACATAACAATTCAGTAGACAGTCTGGTCATCAGTTATAACTACTTCCTTACAAGTGTCAGACCATCTAGATAAACCGTCATCCAGATATATATATCTCTGGTGATCCGTTTCTATGAAAATCGGAAAAATAAAGACATGAAAATATTGCCCATTTTGAATATTTCCCTGTTTACTCTCCAGAAAATTCAATTAATGGGACTATAGCTATCACAGTTCACTTTGGGATGGTGATAACATAGCTTGAAAAGCCTTTTATATACCTGGTTAACTTTTGTTTCCCTTTCAACCAAGTTGACAAAAAAGCATTACTATGTGCTGAAACAGAAGTTGATGCATTTGAAATGTGAAACAACCACTTGTGCATGAAGTCCAACAGATGATGTCTGAATATATGGTTCAGTGGGTCATATATTATCCAGCTTACAAAGGCAAACTCAGGTTATAGAGTCACCTAGTTTTCATAAGAAAGCATTCATACTCTAACATTAATGAAGAATGAACAAAATCTATTTATACTTCTTAGATGGAGAATAGTTACTTGATGAAGAGGATATGGTTTGTTCTAAAATGCTTAAAGTCATTTACTGTCATCTCCAGTAAAGGCTTGCAATATTCACCAGCCAGCATTATAATCTATCAAAATGCATTGAGAAATATTAAATTACCTGGATCATAGAAGCATTCTATTGTGGATCACTTGGTGAAATTTCTATCACTATGGAACTCATTAAAAAAATGGCTCCTCAAATATTTGAGTAACCAAAGCTTTTAATGAGTGCTATTTTCCTAAGTGATAGTATAAGACATAGCAATGTACTTTTCATTTAGGGGAAATATTCTCATACACTTTTAATTTTTCAATCATCAGGCGGCCACTGATGTAGAAACCACTGAATTTCCATGGAGATTATTTCTCCTTTTTCTGACATGGATTGATCCTCTTATGATATTAAAATACCTTGTAGTTCCTCTGCACTAGGTTCTATCAGCCTTGTGCTATCAATCAAAGGATCAAAGTGACATCCTCTGATATGGTGAGATAATCAACATTCCTGAAGATTAAATTACATAAGAATGTGGAATAGATATAGCTCTAAAACAGTATGGTAAGTGCATTTTTTTAAGCATGCAAGCAAGACAAAAATAAATGATCCTCCATTTTTCTATTTTGGGAAATTTTTTTATCCTCCATATCTGTACTACATAGCAGGCATCAGGAAAATATGATTAACTATAGTATTGGCACCATATATGGAGCTAGATCTTAAACTTATTTCACTATTTCATGAAATATTTTTAGTTCAGACTCATCTGTTCTATCAATAGACTAAACAAATATAATTTGTATATGATAGCTATCATTTGTCTGATATACGTAAAGCTTTTGAGGAGGTCACTAATCTTTGATTTTTTTAAGGGATGCAGTACTTCTTGTGATATACAACTTTGAAGAAGAGCGCAACAATGGTTTCCCCAATTGGAGTTTTCTTCAGTGGAAACAATAGATTTATGGGACAACAGCTAAGTAGCTAAGTAAAGCTTTTGCTAATGTTTTAGTATGTTTAATGAAATGACATATATAGGTACCAGGAAATAAATATACTATACATTCTGAGATTCAGTAGGCCCACTGAAAGATTGATGTCATCCAAAACTACATATATTAATCATTCTTATTAGAGTCAACTCTAACTGGGAACTATATTGCTCTTCAGGATCTTCTGTGACTATTATGTTAGCTCAGAGGAATCTACTAATCTTGAAATCATCAAGTCATTTTTTATTTCTCAGTGCACAGTTACCCAGGTAAAATGTTGCAAATATCTTTGGAGGAAGCAGGATGGAATATATTGTTGTATAATTTCAGGAATTTTCTCAAGAGTACCAGGCTTCTTTGTTTTCAAGGACCTTTTGAATCCATGAAAGCATAGCCATGGTCATTAGGTAAGGAAACATGCCTACTTTTATAAGCTAGAAAGTTGTTAAATTTCTTTTTACATCTTTGTTTCCTCAGCGTATGTATAAAAATGGAACCTAGGTTACTGGCCTTCTATTTGGCTCATAGCAATTTAATCATCATTCCACTTGCAAATATTTATTTGGGTCAAATGATTCCTATTACCAATTTGGTACTGATGCCGCTTATGACAACCCTGTCAATATTATTTTAGCTAGGTGTGATATGTTGATTATGTTAGCATGTGTACATTTGTTAAGAGCTAATATTTGACATTGGTTATTTGGGATACCATCAACTATGGTGACATTACCCACTATCTTTTCCATTACAAGGAATAATCTCTGTATCATTTTTCAAAGAAGCTAGAACATATTTCAATGAAGGTTATAAACATTTGTGAAAGACTTATTCTCAGTTAACATATGTTAAGTTCATTTAATTTTAATCTGCTTGAGTATTTTTCTTCCCTTACAATGAATTTCCATCAAAAATATTTATTGAGGAGACATTTGAATCAAGGATTCATTCAACTAATTAAGAATATCCCAGTTACATTAGTTAAAATGTTAACTGCAGAATGACCTATAAGTATGACTATAACAAAGAAATCACTTCAATATTGTATTAAATTTTTTTCACATGACAAACTCAGAATCTAGTATATAAATATTTCCAAAGAACTGTTATTATAAATAAGCAAAATTCATTTGTTATGTAAGTTTTTCTTCTGAATTTGACTTTGGAAATTGCCAACCAGACATAGTATGTTTCTAGATCTAGGTCTGGAGACAATAAGAAGATAGGGAAAAAGTTGTTCTTACAGAACAACGGCCTTAGGTTGTGTTTAGTCTTTTTTTGTGCTTCAGTGCCCAAAAGGCCTGACAAGAGCAGTGTAGATGAGGAAAGATTTATTTGTGGCTCACAATTTCAGAGGTTTCAGTCCACACATGGCTGACTCCTTTATTCTGAGCCTGAGACGAGGCAGAATATCATGGCAGAAGGACATAACAGAGGAACACATGGCATTCAGGAAGGAGAGAGAGAGAGAGAGAGAGAGAGAGAGTGTGGGGGAGAGAGGGAGAGAGATAGAAAGAGAGATCCACTCATTCAAAATGTAAGCCCCAAAGGCATATCTCTAGTGACCCACCTCCTCCTGCCACACCCCATCCACCTACAGCTACCACCCATTGGTCCATATCATTGGATCAATGCACTAATTAATTTAAGACTCTCATAATCCAACCATTTCACCTATGAAAATTCCTGCATTGTTTCACACATGAGCATTTGGGAGACTCCTCATATCCAAACCATAATGTTCCTTTACTGGTCCCCAAAAGTGCATGCCTATTTCACAATAAAAAATACATTTTTCTATTTCCAAGAGTCCCCATAGTCTTAACTATTTTATCATTGTCCAAAAGTCCAAGTCCAAAATCTCCTCTGAGACTACAGGCAAATTATCAGCATGAATCTCTGCAAAAATCAAATGTAAGTTATTTATGTCCTATATAGAATTGCAAAGAGTACTCATTTCCATTCTACAAAGGAGAAATACAGATGTAGAAAGGAGGGATGGGACAAAAACAAGAACAAAACTCAGCTGAAAACAAGTCCCATAGTTCTGCGTCTGGCATCTGGAGCACATGGTATTGTGATGTTCTCTGCAAAGAGCTTATGTAGCTCTGCCTCTGTAGCTTTTTCCTGTTTGCAACCCACATGTCCTTTCTCTTTCCTTATTTCTGCTTGATTCCTGCAACTTTACTTGGTGGACATGCTGCATTATTGGAAGCCTCCATGACCAATTAGGTCCAGCATCCTAAATTCCTGCAGAACCAGCACCATGTGATTGATGCCAAGATCTGCTGCCATCTGAAGCAATAGTCAAGCTTCCTGGTAACATGGCCGCGGCAGCTTCTGAGATCCTGGCGTGCTGAGCATCATGACAAAACTTTCTAGGCCCTTCTATGCAAACAGAGTGCCCCAAGATCTCTTCTCAAAGAGACCTGAGATGGGTGTGGTCTTGTTAATTGCTGAGAAACATTCAAGCCATCTTTCCTAGTGCTTCTGGGTAAAGTACTCAGCATTTCTTAAGTGGTTATAATTCCTGTAACAACCTTCCCTTCCTTAGCACCACTTAAATGCTGTGCTGCATTGAAATTTCTTCTGCCCAATTAATTAAACTATAACCTTGATATTTACCTCATGAAATGTTTCAGGATATGGGCAAAGTGTAGACAACTTCTTTGCCAGAGTGTATCATGAATGACTGGTAGTCCAATTCCCTCCTTTCCTCTGATACCGCATGAGCCCAGTTTGTACTATCCACAGTCATCTCATCTTTTTGGACTTTTGAGCACCCACCAGAATGACCCATAAAGTTTCACTTACAATATTTGAAAGCTCTTTCTGCTTGGGTCTCTATACATTTTAAAAATACTCTCCCACAAAGTTCTAATGTTTTTTTTTTTTTTTAAGATAGAAGAACAGTGAGAGAGACAGAATCAATTTTTATTGAGTTTTTCACATGAGTTTCGTTGCTCAGTTGTGTACGTGGGTGCTGGTGTTTGAACCCGTGTACTGGTGCATGCCAGGCAAGTGCCACAAGCGCCAAGCCACCGCTCCAGCCCCTCTAATGGATTTTAACCACACAGTCAGATTAATCATAGCAACATTCCCACTTTTCTGTATCAATTTCTGTTTTAGTCAACAATTTCATTGCTGTGAGTTTAAGATCCGACAAGAACAATGCAGAGGAGACGATGTTTATTTGGGGCTCGCAGTTTCAGAGATCTCAATCCATAGATGGGTGACTTCGTTGGTCTGGGTCGAGGTGAGGAAGAACATCTTGATAGAAATGCATGGCAGAAGAAAACAGCTCAGGGCATGGCAGTCAGGAAGCAGAGGGAGAGGGTGAGGGAGGATGCTCCAGTAACCAGGGACAAAATGTAAACCTCGAAGTCATGACTTCATGACCCACAGCCCATTTGCCAAATGTGGTTACCACTCAGTTAATCCTCATCATTGAAGTAATGAACTGATAGGTTAACACTCTCACAGCCCAGCCATTTACCTCTGAAAATCCATGCATTGTCTTATATGAGATTTTGGGGAGCACCTAACATCCAAACCATAACAAGTTGTATCATTTTAAGATGTTTAAGAAAGGCAAGATATGACCTCATAAGACAGAGGAAAGGCTGCTGTTCTAGTAAAAGAAACTCTGAGTTTGATGTGCTTAGCCACCTGGATCTATTAAATATAGGCATGTGCCACATTTGGATGTTTCAGTCAATGGTAGACTGGATAAGACAGAAGTCCCATAAGTTCATGTCACACAATGACGTAATGATCTTAGTTTGTGTAAGTACACTCTATAATTTTATAAAATGTCAGTCACATGATGATGCATTTATCTAAATGTCCCCCTGTCATTGACTGATGAAGGCTTGAACTATCCTTCAAATTTTGGAGTTTCCACTATTTCAAACACTTTTCTTTGTGATTCTGGAAATTCTACCTATGCTGTATTTGAGAAGCAGGATGATCTATATCTGATTATAAGGTGATAAAATCTATGGTTATGAGATACAGGAATTATCTTAGATAAATAAAAAACATTATTTTTCAATTATCAAGATTTTTCCATCTTTGAAGTTGACATTTTTATTTTGAGAGTCTTAGTATAATTATACTCATTTAACCCTGAATCTTTATCATCATCATATTTGTATTCCTTTTAAATCCTGAATCTTTATAGTTTTTCTCAGTTATCTATACATTATTCACAAAAGTCCTATAGTATGGTTTGGATATGATTTCAGTGTCCCCCACCCCAGGTTTCATGTATTGAAATTTTATTCTGATTATGAAGTGGATATACAATTTTACTACGGTGTTTATTTGGGGCCTTCGAAAAAGAATACAGTTTAGATGAGATTATTAGTTTGTGACCTCCGGATTGAAATACACAAAATTTATAAGAAAACAGACAGCGGGTCTGGAGCAGTGGCTCAGCGGTTATGGCACTTGGCTGGCATGCGCACATATGAGAGTTCAAACCCCAGCACCACAAACACAACCAAGCGTCTGAGCAACAAACGCCACATGAAAAACTAAATAAAATAGATTCTGTGTCTCTCTCTCTCTCCCTCTCTTTCTCTCTCACTGTCCCTCTCTTTATAAAACATAAAAAAAGAAAATGGACACAGGTCAGACCCACAGGTTTACGTATGCAAGCTTCCTATCCCTTGTCATGCGAGACTTGCATCACCTTGGAGTTCTGCCAGCAAGAAAGGGAGGCAATCACCGGATTTGCTCCTTAGCTCTCGTACCTCTGGAACAGGCCAGTGAAAAATTGTTGTATGAATGCAAATGAGAATTGAGATGAAATTGATATACCATGTGTTAATATCGTTAGAAATATGTGCAAAGACATATGAAAACAAAATAAAATTTAAAGTGCCCAATGAAAGCCAGTACATAGGTAGAAGACAGCTTGATTTCCATGACCATTGCCACTGCTCTCTTGAGTCTATTTCTGTGCTTGTCATTTGTGGAAGTGTTATGAAGTATGTACATATCAAGGAGATGGGCATCAGGCTCAAAAGTAAGGAAGCAAAGCCAAGACAGATTATAGAATATTTAAAAGTGCAAAGGTTGGGATGGAACAGTGGCTTAACAATTACTGTGCTTGCCTGGCATACACAAGGATGCAGGTTCAAACCCCAGCACCATGGACACAATGATGTAAAAGAGCAATGAAAGTCAGATGGAAAACTAAATAAAATTGATTCTTTCTCTCTCTCTCTCTCTCTCACTGTCCCTCTCTTTCTTAAAAAGAATCAGTTCAAAAAAAGAAAAAAAGAAAAAGAAACAGTCCAAAGGTTCAAAAGTTACAAATGACCTAAAACTCAAAATGTTGACATAAATCATAACTGTATAATGATTATATTTGAAAAGTGTTTTTTTTGGAGTTTGGGTATATTGAGTCAAATGAAAATACAGAATCAGTACATATATACCATGTAATGAAAGACTAGGGACAGAGACCAAAATAAAAATAGCTTTCTAAACATTTAACAAGCATATGTTACTTTGGATAATAATATCTGATCATATATTATCTAGTATGATAAAGTACCTTTTAATACTTATAGTATTCATATATTTATCTTCTAGTTACTAGAGATTGCTTAGTGATTACTAAAATTTCTCTGTTGAAAGCTTGTTTTATTATTATGAAACTTATTCAGTTGTCAGTGTAATTAGTATCAGTGGTCCAAAGCTTTAATATACATTGTTAAAATAATAAAAGAAAGAAGCTTATATATTTCTATACTAGTTTAATAATGTTTTTTAGAAAAGATTTGGTTCCCAGCATTGAAACTTTATTTTGGCAGGAAAAAGTAATTTTGAACATTTAGATCATAGTTGCATATTATTTTCTTTGAAAGGTGATAGATTTGGGATAAGTGGATAAAATGTAAAACCGTTAAGTTACTGTTGCATATATAAGTTGAGAAAACTGTGTGGAAGTGTGTTAAATTATTGATGAAGATGGAAACAGCTATTCTTGTTTTACTGTTATATTATCAAGTGTTAGGCTTTCTTTTTGTAAAATCTTTTGGAACCAATTCTAGCATTAACTGTTTTATTTAGTTTTTACATATTCCATCAAAATTTATATTTATAGTCCTAAAAAAGTAACACATTGTATGTATAATGTGTATAATATGTAATAATATATATATTATTTGTTCAACATAGTCTTACATATTGGAGGGAATTGTTGTTACATATTCATGCATACATGAATATTAATAAAGTAAGTTAAGGTTGATCCTAGTCCAGGATCTCTCCCTTTCACCCATTCTTTGTTCTCATGTCTCCTCTGTAATACCTCCGTGCCACAGATAGAAATGAGCATATACATGTATATTAATTTTTGGAATTTCTGGGTTTCTCTGCCCTCCTGTGTGTAGTTAGGCTTCTCATGGGACTCAAGTATTCCTAGTTATATTGATAACCCCTTCTATCCCTCCTTCCTCTCCCAGCCTCCCTCCCTTCTCCCCCGCCTCATAGTTTTGGTTTCCCTAGCTTATGTGAAATTTCAACTATGGTGAATTTATTACTTAAACTTAGCACTTTTATCTTGTCTTAAGTTTTACTCTAGCTTTCACTATCAGTGTTTGATAGTATTTATTGTAGAGGTCTTTTATATCCTTTGTTAGATTAATGCCCAAGTATTTTATTCTTTTTGAGGTTATTGTGAATGAGATGGATTTCCTGATTTCTTCTATAGCAGAATTGCTGCTGGAGTATAGGAAAGGTATTGATTTACGAGTGTTGATCTTATAACCAGCCATTTTGGTAAATTTATAAGCTCTAGAACTCTTCTGATTGAGCTTATTGGGTCTGCTATATATAGGATCATGCTATCAGCAAACAGGGATAGCTTGACTTCCTTTTTTGTATTTGAATTCCTTTGATTTCCTTCTTTTGTCTGATAGCTCTGGCTATGGTTTCCAGGACTACGTTGAATAAGAGTGGTTAGAATGGACAGTCCTGTCTTGTGCCAGAATTCAGTGGGAATGGCTTCAGTCTTTCTCCAGTAAGTATAATTTTGGCAATGGGTTTGTCATCAATGGCTCTTACAGAATTAAGGCATGTTTGATCCCTTTCTTCTCCAGAGTTCTGAGCATAAATGGGTGTTGAATTTTATTGAAGGCCTTTTCTGCATCAATAGAGATGATTATATGGCTTTTTGTCTTTAAATCTGTATAAGTGATGAATTACATTTGTTGATTTGCATATGTTGAACAACCCTTGAATTTGTGGAATGAAACACACCTGATTGTGATGTATTATCATTTTTATGTGTTTTTTGATGCAGTTTCCTAGGAATTTATTAAGGAATTTTTCAGCTATGTTCATCAGGAAAATTTGTCTGCAGTTTTCTTTTCTTGATGTGTCTTTGTTGGGTTTTTGGTATAAGGGTTTTATTTGCCTCATAAGAAGAATTTGGGGGGGTTCCATCCCTTTTAGTTTCATTGAATAGCTTACAAAAGAGATGCATTCATTCTTCTGTCAAGGTCTGGTAGAACTCTGCTGAGAATCCATCAGGTCCTGGGCTTTTCTTTTTTGGAAGGCCTTTGATTGCTATTT
>PVKS010044220.1:0-14446 GCA_004027875.1 Aplodontia rufa
GTGTAATATTCCATGGTATAAATGTACCACAGTTTTTGGATCCATTCTTCCTGTGAGGGACACCGGGGTTGTTTCCATAGCCTAGCAATAGTAAATTGTGCTGCTATGAACATCGATATTGCTGTGTCACTGTAATATGCTGATTCTAAGTCCCCTGGAAAGATACCCAGGAGTGGAATAGCCGGGTCGTATGGTGGAGCCATCACAAGTGTTTTAACTTTATCTTTTTGAACAGATGCACAGTGGTTTTCAGGTTGACTTTAAGAATATTTATTTTCATTTTTAAAAAACATTGCATTGTCATCTTTGTGATTTCCCTCTTTTTTGGGGGAAGAGTACTAACTTTTCTTTACTTTTCCTAATTTCCTATGTATATGCTTTATAGATAACCTTAAGGCCCTTTTCAAATATGCATGTTTAAGACTATGAATATTACTACAAGTGCATGCTTGTATTTCCCCAAATATTTGAAATGTTATATTTTTATTATTCTTTCAACTTAATGTTTTTAAAGAGTGAAGGACAGTGTGTGTGTGTGAGAAAGAGATGGGAGAATCAACTTTTATTGACTTTTTCACATGGCTTTCATTGCTCTGGCTCTTAGTTGTGTACATGGGTGCTGGGGTTTGAAGCTGTGTACTTGCACATGCCAGGCAAGCACCGTAACAACAAAGCCACCACTCCAGCCCTCAACTACATTTTTAATTGGCATTAGAATGACTTCTTTGACCTACACAGTTATTCAAATATATATTTAGCATTTTAGAACAGGTGAACACTTTCTAGTGTTTATTTTATTTTGATTTCTAATGTATGACCAGTTTGATCAGAGAACATCTTGCATACATTTTAAACTATGATGTCCCATATTATTAAGTTTCATGAATTATACTTGCTTGTGTATTTTTTAAATGGGCATTTTGTATTTGTTATTATGGTGTTTCATTTACATTAATTACATACATTTTGATAAAAATTTCTATTCAGATTTTATCTAAGCTGATTATTTTTAAAGAGAGAAGGACAGTGAGAGACAGAAAGAGAGAGAGAGTCAAAGAAACAGATAAAATCAGTTTTTATGGAGTTTTTCACATGGTTTTCATTGTTCTGACACTTCGTTATATACATGGATGCTGGTGTTTGAACCCATGTACTTGCACACACTGGGCAAGTGCCGTAACTGCTGAGCCACTGCTCCAGTCCCTCTATGCTTATGTTATTGTGTGGTTGTTTAAAAGTGAACATTTGGAACAACAAGAATATGTTTCTAACATCAGCAATAAAATTATCAGAACAGAAATCAAATAAAAGAAAAATGGAGAAACAACATCAATGAAGAGGAATAAGGATAAACAAACTGAAATGAAAACAACTATAATCAAATTATGCTCCTCTGACTAAAGAGAACTTAAAGATCAAGCCTACCAAAAGTCTCCATAGTGCCTGGAGAGGTATTTCAAAATGCTACCTGGCAAAGATTGGTTAGCCAATGAATGAATTGCTTTTTCCTTCCTGAAAGCCTTCCTTGTAGTTGGTTTTGACTTTCATCCTGTTTTCTGCCAATAGACTGAGCTTGGGAATGTTCCCTTTAAAGCCTGACATATAACACCCTGTGGAGTTCCATACCCTTCCCTCTTCAGTTGGCTCACATCAATGTGCAGGGGAAACGTGGCAGCCATAAGGTGAAGACAGTGAGGCAGCAGAATGGAAAAGACTTGAATGCCTGAATCACTGCTTTGAGAACTATCCAACAATCTGGCAAGCCCATTTTGGTGTCTGTAAGACAAACAAATGAAATTGTAATCTTTATTGCTACTGAAATCTTTCCTTGTTTCAGAAGCTAAAATTATCTTTACTTATATAATTAAGAATAAAAACAATATAGCACTAATGGGTTTACTAGGCAATGACTAGTATATGAAACAAAGCAAACAAATGTGAATTTTAGTATTTGTTTCATATAAAAAGCTTTAAAGAGAAAAATACATTCCATGGGTCATTTCAAATTCATAATGCATGAAATCTACAGTGTAGACTGAAGAGTCATGAACATTTATTCACTAAACAAAATTAGTACTTGGCTAATATGTAAAGGAACTGAAACAAAATGGCAAAGGTAGAAGAAAAATGCAAAAGCAATATTATTATAGGAAAAATTAACTCAATCAGAATTTTAATGAGCAGGTAAAGTAGCATTAATCAAATTGATTATATAACAAACTGCAAATAAAATTTTATTCAAGCAGTAAATGTACAGATAATATTTTCTGATTACTATGCAATATATGGTGAAACAGTATTAAGAAAAAGACAAATATTGATACATTTTAAAAAATGATTTTTCTGTGTTTACTGATAAAATTGGAAAGCCTATAATTACAAATCATTTAAAAAACACTTAAAAGGTTATTTCATTAAATTTAAAACTTAATTTCTTGTTAATATTCAAGAAAATTAGAAATAAATGATGTTTTCTCTCATATAATAAAAAGAAGCCATTTCAGTTCAGGAGATTAGATGTTTTGTTTTGTGGTCCTGGGGATTAAACCCAGAGCCTCCCACTATACACTACAAAAGGCTCTACCACTGAGTTAGGTCCTATCCTGAAAATAAAATTTTAAGTAGAAGAAAATATAACCCAACAACTAATTGCTTTCAATGTGAAGGATTGTACACATAAATTAAATGGAAGATAGAAGAAATAAAGATAATAAACTCACTTATATACGACTTTGAATTTATTAAAATGATAATAAATTTAGGAAAACACAAATAGAACCGATGATATGAATATAATATTACTGGCATATACCTGATATCCTCAATGGACAAAATCATGTTATGAATATATAGAAAATATGCTTAAATCTTCATTTTAAGTGGGCAATGAAATACATCACAATTTATCAAAGGAAAGGAAAACATCAGTAAGCATAAGAAAGATACTTTCAGTAATGATAAAATCTATGACGTAAAATAACAAAATCTTCCTTTACACTACCAAATTTGTGAAATTATTTTTTCAGATTGTAATCAATTTTTGTAAATGGTAAAATTCTGTTGTTCCTGTTGGGCATATGATACTGTACAATATTTTTTGAGAGCAATCCAGAAATATCTATCAATAGCTTTAAAAATGCACATGCACTTTTACTTAACAATCAATACCAATAAATATTCAGAGTTTTGTTGATCATATTAACAAATTCAAAGCAAAGTAGATCCAAAATGCCAATAATTCCATCATTAATTAAATATGAACTCATATATTTTTCTTTGTAGATTTCAAATTATCTTCATTGAGCAGGCATGGTTTTCTACAGGAGAAATCAATAAAATTATATAGTATGTGATTTTATTATTATGCCATGCCATAAAACAAAGACATCATATAGTTTATGAGTACCTACCAATAATGGTCATGTATTAATATCTTGTTCAATAATAGCAAAGGTGTAAAAGCAAGGCAGTTTGGACGAAAAATATTCATTGAATAAATTGACAAAGGAATCATGCTAAGAATATTTAAATACTTTATTAAAATTCATATCAAAAATAAACAAGCAAATAATATGAACAATTCATTTAAAATTAGAATATGATTTAATATTTCATTAAATTCATCTTATGAACAAATATGAATATAAAAGTTTGGATTAGAAGTTAGTCTGTCCTCATAAAATTGACAAAAATGAAGTCATATAATATCATCCGTTAGAAAGGGTTTATAGCAGGGGGAGCTATCCCACCCTGTCTGTCACAGGGTAGGAGACATAAAATATAAAATTATATTATATTGAACAATTTATCAATTTTCTATAAATGCATCAATCCTAATCAAGAAAAATGCAGATCTATATATCCATTTAAGTATGTCACTCTAATCTTACGTTAGCAACATTTTTAGGAATTATGTAAACTAGATAAAATTCGCAACCATAATGGTGGTTACTTTAGGCAAGAAGTATAGGACTAGAGTAAGGACTGATGGGTATAATCTGAAATCACCCACTCTAAAGGCAACGTGATATTTCTTTTAAAAATTATCTGAAGCAAAATAGTAAAATCTTATATTTGAAAGAGTTTAAAGTAGATTCTCAAATATTACCATTTTTATTCCTCTTAATATTTTTTAAAATTAAAATAAAGGAAAATAAAAGTGATGTCTAATTGAGCTCTCCTCTAGCCACATTATGACAGTAGATCACAGGATGACTTCAGAAACCCTCATGAAGTAAAAAGACAGTGCTTTGTATGAATATAGATTGATTATCATTTTGATCTAATTTGTATGAATATAGAGTGATTAACATTACTTTTATCTAATTTGGCAATCCAGCATCAATAATAGATATCAGGAAAACATTATGAAAGGTTTGACTCTTAAGAAGAATTGTTTATGAGAAGATTTCTCAACATCCGGCATTTCAACCATCTAGCCTTCTAAGGGTGTAGAAGAAATAGAAAATGTAGATTGAAAGATAAATAATACCATAATAACTCATTTTAGAACAAGAAAATCTCCTTTATTAAGTAATAATTAAGACATTAATGTTATTATTAGAGTAGTTTTGTGCTGAAGGTGGTCTAATAACCAATGTGTACGCTTTTTATCTCATTTAATGTTCAAATCATTCTTTAAAGTCCATGTTAGTGCTATCTTTATTTTATAACAGAGTAAACTTTAGAACAATTGAGTGTGTTGTAGATTGCACTGCTACTAATTTGTTTAAACAAGTCTTAAATCCAGGAAGTCTGACTCTGAAGTTCTGCGCATTTACCATACCACCGTTTGTCAGCTTGAGTATAATGACATTAATAAGAGACAATATTATGCTTTAGACAACAGCTTGTGTGTGTGTTTGTGTGTGTATGAGAGAGAGAGAGAGAGAGAGAAAGAGAGAGACACATGTGGAAAATATATGATTGGACTCAGATATGGGATCAAGTAATTTGCACCTTATATTTATTACACCATCAAATCTGAAATTATTAGATCTATATATTTTATTGTTATCTGACCAAATTAATATCACTGTAAAGTATAAAATAGAGGTAGGGCTCATGTTTTCTAATACTAACACCTGATTTATACATAGAAAACCACTAACTATTTGCATCAAGGCTAGGAAGCTTGAGATACAGTGGGAATTTGAAATCAAGGTAGTGATACAAAATGAAAGCATTTTAGTGCACCTAATGGTCAGCTAAAACATTAAAATAAGACAATGCTCACCATTCTGATAGAATAGTGCATTGTCTCCTGGGAATTGATATAGGAATTGCTTTCCAAAATAAGAACACAGAGATAAAAAAGCAGACTCTATTTCCAGAGATGTGTGTGGCAGTCTTGAACTTTATAGTTCCAATTTGCCCACTGACCTAACAACACACAGCAAAGAGTAAGACATTAACCAAGTGAAACGGCTCATTAAGCACTCACACAGTCCCTTGACAGTGTTAAAATCTTGCTATTTACCATGTCATTGCCAAATGTTGTTCCCTTATCAACAAGAAGGGCCATGGAGGATGGGCCCAGTGGAAAGGAATGTATGAACAGACTTGTGCCATTAACTTCTGCCAGCTTAATCAGTCCAACATATAAATGTATCAAAACAGTAAAATTCACAACAGAGTATATTTCTTCTCTAACTAAAGAGGGAAAAGAAAAAAAAACAGCAAAGGAGTAAACACCATGATCTATAGTACATCAGTGCTTTGTTCTTTTACAAAAATACTAATAAATAACATGGGCAAAACTAAGATAGACATATGCATCATTGAGGGCTATCTAGGAAAATAAAATCATAAGTTTTCTCAGACCACTTAATTTAAGAAGTAGAAAAATGCACTAGCTGGAAGGCATCAGAATACATTCGTGAGAGATGGATAAAATTAATAAAATGTGACCTGAGAAATATAACTTCTGGGGCTGGAGCGGTGGCTCAGCGGTTTCAGCGCTTGCCTGGCAAGCATGAGGACCCGGGTTCAAACCCCAGCACCACGTACACAACTGAGTGTTGGAGCAACTAAGGCCACGTGAAAAACTAAATAAAGTTGTTTCTCTCTTTCTCTGTCTCTCTCACTGTCCCTCCTCTTAAAAAAAAAAAAAAAGAAAAGAAATATAACTTCTGGAAGTTTAGATATTCTGCTCTGATAACATAGACAGTTTGTATTGTCATATTAAATTGCTATTTTCTGCAAAAATGGATTTCATAAATTTTTTAAAAATTGCTGATAGTTAATTATGACATTCATTTTCAAATTAAAATGTTTACATTTTGCATTCTCTAAAATTTTGATGCATTTCTTGAGATATTATATGGTACAGTATCCAAATTTCAAGAACCATAATAAAAGCAAGGAATTATATAGCTTCCTGTGTAAAGTGATAACCTACATGCTTTAAAATATTAAGAAAGCAGAAAAAAATTAGTCCAGAGCTGCACCATGACAAATAAGGCCACCAGAATTCAAATCAAATGTACTTGCTTCTACTACATTAGGGATAGGTAAATATCTTCTATAAAGGGTCAGGTACAATTTATTTTAAATTTGCAGGTCATAAAGTTCTCCATTGCAACCATTCAACTGGGCCACTGTATCAAGAAAAAAATGAAACTGGCATATACATTACACAAACAAAGTGGCATGGCTATGGGTCAATAAAACTATATTTGTATAAACAGAGGGCAAATTCCATGAATAAGCCTGTAAGTCCCCTCTGTATCACTTAGTGATGCGTACTCAGACTGATATTCAGAAACCATTTCTGTCGCAATAATCATCGGAAAGTATTTCTAAGTTGTACATGATCAGAAACATTTTGAGATCAGACTCCTGTTTTATTTCTATTACCACTGAGAGGCTGTCTGTAGATTTTTGCTGAAACACATGTAGCTGAAAGCCCTTAAATATAAATCAGCATTTCTCTCTCTTGGAATCTTATCCTCCTTGATAGCCAGCTCAAATTTCCACACACCAACTCATTCAAATCAACAGCAGAATGACAATCATAACCTGTTCATTCTTCTCCATATCTTTGTTCTTGTTCTTTTCTCTTGGTTATCATTTCACTATTAAAAGTAAGAATAGAACAAAAACAGCAATTCTACCCCAGTTACAACTTCAATTTGGAATAATGCAACAATTTAAATAAATAAATGAATGAGTGAATAAATAAATAAACACAACAATTCATACTTTATTTCCCATAATCTATTTTATCTTAAATTAAATTAAAAATTTAATAGGACTTTACCAAACCAAACAAGAGTAGTGGAATCTGTGTTCCTTGTGCTTATATAGCTACCAATTGAGTAGAAGAAAGAATAATATGCCTATTCTTGGGCTGGATGGGTGGTTCAGTAGTAGAGTGCTTTCCTGGTATATGAGAGGACCCAAGTTTGACCACAAGCATGATACACAAAACTGAGTGGAGAGAAAATGAAAATCAGATGAAAAAAACTCTTTTTTTTCCCTCTTTCTTTAAAAAATTAAGAAAAAAACCTATTCTTCCTTAGCAGGGTAGGACAGAGGGGCTCCAATAACTCTGAGAATGAACTTTCACCCATTTTAACCAGAGTCAATCAGCCACTAAGCAGCAGCCAAATTTCTGAAATGCTAATTTTTGTGTTCGTTTTTAGAAAGAAAGAAAGAAATGCTGCTTTGTGCAGCAAAATGTTGTTTTAAGACTCCGGTATTTACTGTGGGTAATAATTTATCTTGATCCAATAAATTATCATAAAAACCAACTCATTTAATTAGTGATTTATTTGAGGAATTTTTAGAGAACTTTATATTTAAATGCTTTGTAAGAAATTGATCTGGTGCAAATGCAGAAATTCAAGTGTTGAATATTTTCTCTATATATGGAAGCTAGCTAGAATAAAATAAAGGAAAGAGGTGAGGGAGGGATAAGATTTCATAAAATCATTCAAATACAAGCTGACGTAGACAAGCTGAAGGAAGTCTAGTTCACAAAAGAGAAGTGGGCAGAGGGAGGAAGGACAGGAGGGAAAAGAGGGAGATTTAAAAATGCATATTTTGTATTTATTATTTAGATACTAAATAATTCCCAAACAATAGAACTGTAAGAGTAAAAAAACTCAAAAGGAGATCAGTAGAAGAAAGGCACCTAGGGGAGGGAGGAGGTGCAAGAAGGGAGAAGTGCTGGGGAGGAATATTGGCCAAAATACATTGTTATATTTTGTGCATGTACAAATATGTAACAACAAACCCCCTTATGTGTTAAACTATAATGCATCGATAAAATGTGGAAAAAAATAAAAAGAATTTGGGCTAGTGGCATCTAAGTGGTTATATGTGCATTAGCACTGGTGACTGAGACAGTTGCCCACAGAGTAGAATATTTTTAAAGACACATTTGTCTTCTCAAATTTTATAAATTATTGTTAAATTTTCATCTCCTCTGAAGAGTGTGGAAGTCAATGCTTTTCCCTTAATATTTGAAGATGAATGTATACAAAACACAATCCTGGTAATTATAATAGTAAGATTAATAAAAACTTTGCACCTTTGCAACACAACATGCCAAAGTACTTGAGGTCTTTTGGTTGTCCCTTTCTGAATGTATCCCCTTCTTTCCTCCTGCTGAAAGTTATCAATGAACTGAATATTTTGTTTATTACAGTCTTAGTTTTCTTATCAGTAATGGCTATGAATCTTTTTTTTTCTTGTGTAATCATTTAATTCTGGAAAATTCACAATTATATATGTATATACATCTAATTTATATCTGTTATGGGGGAAATACAGAAGATTGGGGTGTGGGTGATGTGTGGGGGATGGTTCTGGATTAGGATCAGTGGCATATCATATTGTTACTACCTATGCATTTATAATTTTACAACTCAACTCCTCAGTAAAATTTAAAAAATAAAACCAAGTTGTGACCATAAAGGAAAACAGTTTAAAGACAAAACTAATATAGAGAATAAAACCAAGACTCATAATTTCAAGAAATGGAGGTGACGCATTGATCAAATCAGTTCTAAATCTTCCTTCATTTCCATGGCATTTTCGATTATGTGAGCAAGTCCTATTTATTATTGAATCTGTTTGAATTAGGTTCTCTGATACCCATAATCCTCAGTGTTGTAAACAATGTAGAATTCTATATTTCTAGCCTGATAGTAAATGTAAATGTAAGAAAATGAATAATCATTTTCTTCAAATAGAAAAAAACATTATCTACCTTAGTCCCTTTGTCTATGTTCATGTCATGATGAGGTTGAAAATGAGCTACTGTCCCTGAGAGCAATTCTCTAATATTCATGTGATGCACAGCATATACACTAATATGTATTTGTAATATTGTACATCAACAAAGGGTATTAAAAGTAAACTGTGAGCTGGATGTGGTGTCACACACCTGTATTCCAGCAGGTCAAGTGACTGAGGTAGGAGGATGGCAAGTTCAAAGCCAGCCTCCGCAATTTAGCAAGACCCTGTCTCAAAATTTAAAAAAGAGTGGGGAAGTGGCTGGTGGCTGGGGGTGTTGCTCAGTGGTTAAGCACCCCTGGGTTCAATTCCCAGTACCCCCCCCCAAATTAACCTGTAGAAGTTTTAAATAAGCACCTCTTTGGTCCTTCCTCCAGTTATATCTCTTTTGAATTATGTAACCCGTTTATGAAATTTCCATTAGCGAAAGGATACATAATCTCTAACTTCCCACACTCTTATAAATTATCACTGGCTGAATGGCTATGAATCTTAACTACACATTGAACTTACCTGCATTGCTACAAAAATACTAATGTCTGCAATTCATGCAGAGGCTCAGATTGTATTGTTCTAGAGCACAGTCCAATCTGTGGCTATCTGTGGCTAACAGGATTATGCTATTTTCTTTGTAAAGTCTTAGGTAAGCAAGATGAGCTCTTTATGTAAGGAGTAGATAAGTATTGTATGATGCTCTGGCTTGATTCTGTCAGATTCTGTTACAATAGAAATGATGGGCAGACCAGGATGCCTTTGGTACATTTTTCCTTCTCTTTCAAGCAAAAATTCAAGGAAAATTTGTATTCCTATTCAACCTCTCTACTTTTCCTTCCTTTTCTCTTCCAAAGTCCTTATTCTTTCTTGTTACTTAGTTACTATCAGTAACGAGCATGGAACTCTACATGAATGGGAGAGTTGATTGGGAAAGCAGATTGCCTGTGAAAGGAATCAACAGAATATGAGCCTTAAAGGAGGAGGAGACCAACTTATTAGGGTTTTGCAAACCAAGCTCAAAGTACAAGATAGACAAAATCACTGAAGGGATGCCAATATTCTGCCATCAAAGACAAGCAGAAATACACTTATAGTTGTCAAGTTGGATTTATTATTAATGTAATGTGTATGGGGCTTTCCAACATGGGTAAGTTAAACTACCTTGGTAAGAGATGTTAGTGATAGAGACTTTAATAGAATTAGGTTTTGGTCAAGCAATTATGAGCGTCTAGGGAAATAGAATTCACTTTAGGTTGAGTGTTATTAGAAAGAGAGGGCAATTCCATGATTAGGTGTTTCAAAGCATCTTATCCTACTATATACCAAAGATATAACTGTCATTGGTAAAGAGGCAGCAATTGTTCAACTTTGCTGGGACAAGGACTGTGCAGTATTATGGGCCTTGCTCAGGGACCCTGTCTTGTGTTACTTAATGATGGTCTCACAGTGACCTTGTCTAGCATTTATGCTAGGTTGTTTATGCCCAATAGAAGAAACATATGGTATCTGTGTGAGCTCTGGGCCAGTTTCTGAATGTCAGAATTCTGTGTTTCAGAGTTTCATCATCAAAGTAATCAAGTTCTTGATTTAACTCACAATAATATGAAGAATGGTTTGAACTAGAGGTACTAAAAGCAGAGAGACCAAATAAGAAATTAATTTAACCAGGATTAAAATCTCTTTTAGGACCAGAGCTATAGTTGTTTAACATTATATAGCTTCTAATTTTAGTTTGCATGAGAGACAATCAATGTTTCAATATGATGTATTAACAGGATTGTTCACTAATTTATTCACAGAACTTAAATAAAGTTTTCATTAAATACTGGAAATGTCAAGAATTTATATATTCTGAGAAATTAAAATAGAAAGCTGACCTTTTGATATTGGGTTATTAAATATTTTTAATTTAACCATTTTTCACATTCCAGCTAAGTGTCTTAAATAAAACATGGAATATGTGTATATTTATCTGTAGAAAGAAAATGAAATCTTCACTTAATGCAGTAGCAATTCAGTAGCCTGGGAGTATTTTTAGAAGTTCATTGTAAGAACCAAAGACATTTGAAAATAGGAAAAAAGCCATTTAGCTTAATAGAGCTGCTTTTCATCAGTGATATTAAATGAATTTTTCACATGGCAAATTAAGTGAACTGTTATATGGGACCATTTTGATACTATCCCACTATTTAAAAATTTTATAAAGCCTAAACATATTGGTTAGGTTAAAATAGTCAAACTCTATATTTTATGCTTAACAGGATTTGGAAGCTTGATTGCACAGTTCATCTGTTATAGATATTAAGAGAAAAATATTGACTTCCACACTCAATATTTTTATGTCATTGAATCATTTAAATAAATCAGATTCTAGACATTTTATATGGCATTAAGTTTAAAATGTACAGAAAAATTTGTCGAGTATGGGAGTGTAAGGATGAGTAAAGATCAGTGAAGTCTAAGTGCCCACTTGAAAAATGTACTGAAACTCCATATATTGACTATAAATAGCTTAGTTATAGACAGCGATTGGGAAATACCTTGAAAACAAACAGGGCTTGTTCTCTTCTGTCATTTCCAATTAGTTTCATGCACATTCAAAAGTTGTATTTTTTTAATGTAAAATTTCAGATAGTATGTTAATGTAAATTACTTGTTGTAGTAAGTTTTGCTTTTTAAACTCTCATTCATCAGCAACTTAAAATTCTGGACCTTTAAGCAATTTATCAAATAAAATTTGATGACTTCTGAAAAGAGGAAATTCATCTGGGACCTATATAAGCAACTGTTGTTGATTTTGTAATGTTTTGGCCAAACTAAGTCAAATAAATCAGATATTCTAAATTCTGACTAATGCAAGGCAAAATTATGAGTATTATATTTCTTCCATGTGCTCTTCCGATTTCTCTGTAAACCTTTGGTCATATCTCTTCAACTCTCTCTGCTTTTCTCTGTCCGTTTTTCTGATTCTCTCTGTTATTTCTCCCAACCTGTTTATCTCCAGCTTCCACATATGAGAGAGAACATTGACCTTTGAGTCTTTGAGTTTGGCTTATTTTCTTGAGCTACATTTTAGCCTTCTAATTCCAGGATTTTCACTTCTTCTGATGAATCTTTCCCTAAACACTTGTATACAATTGGGACATTTTGAAGCAAAATAAACAATCAGTTCCATTACATCTCTATGGATACAATTATAAAAGATTGATGAAAGCATTTTTGTTACCATTGATAGGAAGTTATTTTTGATGTTATAACTTTCTGTGAGTTCAAACAAAAAGGAAAAAAAATGTACTTGTTTCAAATCCTGAGACTAAAAGGATATTTTAGCTCAAATAACAGATCAGCAGTGAAGAGTACCCTGAAAATATAGGTATATCCATCTACTCTTTTTTTCCATCTCCTTTTAAACAAAGAATTCTTTCAGGCGTAGAATGCATAATATGTGTATTCTCTTAATCACTTTGCATCATTTTTGCTTTGCATTCATTGTAAAGTTAACTATATCTCTGTCAGTGTCTACCAGTTTCCAATGATTCATTGAAAATATAGGGTAGGAATCATGCAACTGAGAAGAACAATGAGGCACTGTTTCAATTATTCCCCTCACTAGGCTTTGGTTTATCTAAATCTCCTCCCGAGTTTTTATAAGGGCCTTTGGCAGAGATACAAAACTCTTAGGAGAGCCATAGTGTTTTACTAAATCTCTACCGTGGTATTCATAAACAATTTTCATATGTGACTATAGACTATTTACCGTCTGTTGTTTTCCAGTTCTCAAGTTAAAATTTAATTACCACCACAACATAAGTTTGCATTTTTTAGTTCTTTCCCCTCTGTTCTTTCTGGTGTTTTTCAGAGTCCTAAGTACCATAAAAAACTGAACACTCAGAACCCAGTTAGGAGAAACAACCAGTAATCTAATCTTAAATATTTTTAGGATAGTATTATTTTTAATAACACTGTAGAAATCTAATTGATATATAATAAACTGAAATATTTAAATTGTAAAATTTGAAAAAAATAGAACATATAGATCTGGGAGAGTATTGTCATAAGCAATGTAAGAAACATTTATCATCCTCAAAGGTCTTTATATCCCATTACACTCTCTTCCTTTGTTAATACACATCTCACTGCATTCCAAGCAACTGCTAATATTTTTTATTCACTAAGGTTAAACTTGCATTTTTCATTTATATATTTGTAGAATCAGAAACTTTGTGATCTTTTCTGTTTCTGCCCTTGCATTCAACATAATTATTATAGTATACTCATGGGTTCTCCCATGTATCAGTTCTTTAGTACTCCTTTTGATCTTGCAGGATGGCCTTACATTTTATGAGCATATGACAACTTTTTAATCATTTGCTTCTGGTGTGCATTTCTTTGTTTCCAGTTGTCAGTCATTACAAATAAAGCTGCCATCAATGCATATATAGGCTCTCATATATTCATAATTTCATCTCTAAGGTGGTATCTAGGACTGGAAAGTCTTCGTCATATATTAGGGATATACTCAACTTGTTCAGAAATTGTTAAACTGTTTTCAGAAAGACTGTTCTGCTTTATGTTTCCATCGCGTATGTACAGGAATTTCGTTGCTGTACATCCCATCAAAAATAGGGACGGCAAATATTGTCCAATTTTAGATATTCTAATAGGCTTGTAGAGGTGTTTCATTTGTCTTAAATATGCATTTCTCAGTAACATTTTCAAACACATATATAATTATATGTGTTTTTTAATTAAATGTCTGTTCAGCTGTTTAACCCATTTTAACAAAAAGAAAATCTCCCATTTCTGAGTAGTAAGAACTGATAATGGATAAAAATCCTATGCTAGATATATGACTTGGTATTAATTTATTTCATCCTGTGGATTGCCTTTTCTTATAACTATGTCTTTTAAGTTTATAATCTTAAGAAGAAATGATTTAGTCTTGATGAAATCAGATTTATCATTTTTTAACTGTGTGGATCATGTTATTGCCATTGTACATACACACTATTGGTAATTTTTATTCATTTAAAAAATCTCTATTGTGGTCTGTTGATCTATTTGTCTATCTCAAGGTCAAAGCCACATTGTCTTGATAGTAGGTTTTATTGTCATTATCATCATCATTATTATTATTATTTAAATCATGAAGTAAAGAACTTGGCTGTGGTGGTGGTGGCCCAAGCCTGTAATGTAATCCCAGCAACTC
>PVKS010044221.1:0-14447 GCA_004027875.1 Aplodontia rufa
AAAAAAAAACAAATATGTGCCAGATACTTTGGCATATGTGGCCTGGTTTAACCCTTCCAGTTACTAGCCCACAACCTACGGGTGTGTATTGCTGATTTCCAAACAGAAGCTAATGCTCTGAGAAGTGACCTTCCCATGATGACAAAGATAAGAGGACTAGAACCAGGATTCAAACCTAATATGATGACTGCACAGACTAGGAACTTGTCACCTGTTGCCAATCATTAAAGTTGATAATTCTGGTGACTTTAATATACTTTTTTCCCTTTCAGATTGGTTTGTTGGTTCATAGGAGGTACTACAAGAGTTTGCCCTATCTACATGGCCCCTCTTCCTTTCGACTGAATGTTTTCTGTGTCCTTTATTCATAAGAGTGGCCCTCAGACCTGCACTCCTAATCCCCTTAATTTTTTATGTAAGTCTGGAAGGGCCAAATTTCAGAAATGGACTTAATAAAATCACCCATATTAAAAATTGATAGAATTGACAACAGCTGGCCTGGTAGAAAGATGGATCCAAACTGTCGGAAGAACTCAAAAGATTCAATAGGAAGTGCTGAAACATAAAACTAAAGATCAAATGTTGATATGGCTGTCTCAGTGGTCTACAGTATGTTGAATTATAGGAAATCCCCTTTGTTTTTTTTTAAAAAGTTAAATTATGCTTAATCTTCTCCATTTAAAAAGAATAGAAATGATGTTTACTCCCTCAATGTGGAAGTGAAACAGCAGCTCCCCAGTGTGCTGCTCTGTGCTTTTGGACAAAGAACCTTCCTGTAAATATGACCTTTCCATGAGCTGTGGCCATCTGTCCTCCTTTGTCACAGGAGAAGGGCATCCAGGGCTAAGCCCATGATAATAAACTGTGGTTTCTGTAAACACTCGATGGATTTTTAAAACACACATCTTTCTTTTTTAGTGTTGCAAGTGCTCTGTACACATATTTTGAATTTATCTTGACTTCAGTGGAGCTGGAGATGAGGCTTGAAACCTTATTTCCTACTATCTGAACTTCTTGGACTCTCTATATATCCTTTTTAGTAGCTCCACCGATCTTTTAGTGAAAGTCCTAAGCATATATCCTGGCAATCTTTATGGATTTCATTCTCTACTATAAAGTTACCTATGGGGAGGAGCATGTTTGACTATCTTATTTTTTTTTCTTCTACCACTTGCTTACTTTACTGATACACCATTGGCATTATAAGTGCTTTTAAATGCCCTGAGAAGGCTCTAGGGAAAGGATAGGGATGCTCTTGTCACCCAGATGCATGCTGTGAATATTTGAGTCATGCCATAATGAACTCAAGCTGGTTATAGCAAGGAAAGAATGAGGCTTTGGCATGAAGGAGCACAGAGCTAAGCAGAAGAGAAAGAGAGTGACAGCAGAAAACACTGAGGAAAAGAGGACAAAATGGTCTTGGAGGATCCTGGGAAGAATAACGGCAAAAGCAGCAGAGAAAGAAAATGAAGAGATGAAAGCATATCCAAGGGATATGATTCTGGTGGCGGGGGAGGTTGATGCAATGATGACACAAATCCAAAATGAGTGCACAGTAGATCAGTCCTCATGTAAGCTGAACTTCTGTGAGGAGTAGACCCGTGCCTGACTCGGCACGCAGCAGCAGCAGCTTGTTTCTTCCTTATGGTGATGCTTGGGTAGGCGAAGAAGTCTCCTCCAATTGGCAATTCAGAGACCAGAGATCCAGACTCCTTCCATTTAGTTGCTCTCTCTTTCCCTAGAACCTAGCCACTGTCTGCAAGCCTCTGGTGAAGGTAAAAAAGAGAACGGAGAAAACCACCTGCTGCCTCATAAACCCTAGAAGGGACACATGTTATGAATGCTCACCCTCCAGGAGAGACAACTCAGCCTTCCAGCCTACATTTGAAAGGGAGGCAGAGAAATGTGGTTCAGCCATGAGTTCAGACCAAGCCCAGGTACTCTGGAAGCAAGGAGAACAGATCTTGTTGGAGAAGCTATGGTTTCTATCAGAGTCTCAGTCCAGTGACAGCATAGCTGTATGGTTCAACAGATCTGATTTATAAACTTTGCTGGTGAAATTGCTGAGTTACTCTCTGGAGCTAATAATAGCATCTACCTTATAAGATTCTTATGAGAATTAAATGAGATAATTAGTATAAAGCATTTAGCACTTTGCATGGAAAACCATAAACACTTGGTAAGTGTTTGCTATTATTCTTCATGGCTGTAGACCAAATAAGGAAAAAGCAACAAATACCTACTGTAGCCTCAAACTGACGGTAGGTAATTTATACATTATAATTCTCAAAATGTTATTTCAAGATAAGTGTTATCTGTTCTTTTATAGATGAGTGGCTTAAAGCTCAGAAAGGAAACATGGCTAGGATATAGAAAAGCAGGATTTGAGCTTAGATTCATTTAATTCTAAGCCCCATTTTATTCATCAGGAATGCTGTGAGGAGAAAAACATGTGGGAGTTGGGGTGAAGCAGGGGACCAGAGGAAACAGCCAATTCTACAAAAAAGGAATGGGAATTGTTCTAACTTAGAATACTTTGAAGGAAAGGGACCTGCACCTTAACCATTTGCCTTACTCTTCCTAATCTCACTCTATCCTGTAGAAGAGGGGACTATAAGCTAACAAGGGAGGGAGGGCTTATGCCTTATCAAGAGTTATTAGACCAATGCAAAACTAGCACAGAACTGTAGTTGATTCTGTGTCCTACCCCTAAAATGTTCAGCCGGTCCTTAGAGACTCTCAGATGCTGGTCAAGTTCAAGGGTGTGCTTAAAATCATCATGTGCCCTCACTGTTAGGATCATTTCTACAGAAGAGACAGTGGAGGAATTTTGGAACCATGATATATAATCACTGATGGGAGAAATTCCCCCAACTACTCCTGGAGATAAATGGATGTGCTCTGTGTTCATTTGCCAAAGATATATTTTCTCAATTCATCTTTAAGGATAATAACTCAGGTCATCTATCCTGTGTTCCTATTTCTATGATGCCATATATAAACCCTTGTAAATGTGCAAGTGAAGTAAAGCAAAACAACATGTTCCTTATCGCAGGGCTTCTCAGAGACTTTGCTATCCTAGTTTGCATTATAGAAACTTGGGGTGTGAGGATATAGAACATAATACTTCCCAGACCTACTCAATCTTAGAAGATTTTGCCACAGGGACTGTTCCAGGAAATAGTTTGGGAAATGCTCTCTAATGCATTTCTTTGGTTAATGATTTAGAGTGACCTGAGTTTTGGGATCTTTTGAAACAATTTGTTGTATTTTTAGAAAAATAAGTTTTCACAAAGTTTTTGAGTTCTTTCATAGCCCTAACAGAAATCTCTTTAAACTCTTTCTTAAGTTGCTATATATGGAAACACTACCAACCACCTATGTGGCAATCATTTCCTCCTGTCTCTACCTGTTAGGTCAGCAGTATGCCCTCTTCCAGGGATGAATTGTAATAGGTTGAATCAAGTATGAGCAGTCATTTTTCCTTATGTCAGTGTTAGTCTAGGGTTGGGCATGTGATTGTTCTGGCAGCAAGGCAAGAAGAAATTTTCCTGAATTTCTGCTCCCTGTTTCTATCTATCAACCGATCTACCTGCCTACCTACCTATAGATGCAGATACAAGTACATATATATTTCACACACACATACACAAATACTTGCGAGGGGCAAACCCCATTTTGGCTTGCTCTTCCTTCCTTCTTTGAATATTGCCAGGTAAACCTGTGCAGGTATCATGGAGCCAGGCTGAGATGCTTAAAGAGTGGAAGAAATCACACCTGTGGCTTCAATGTGTTTAATCATTGATTAAACTCTGCAACCTGCAATTGTGAGATTCTTGTCAAATGAGATGATCTAGGTGTATTGTTTAATATGCTTGCCTCTGGACATTCTCTTACTTGCAGCAGAAAGAATTCTTAACTAATGCCTAAGATTTACATGTGGAATGATAAACTACATACCCACTGAGTACAGCCAGGGATATGGTGGTACCTAGAGCACTAATTGTAAGTCTCTCTCCTTCTCTCTGCCTTTAAAACAGTTGTATTAGCATGCAAAGTGTGCACAGTACTCTTGCAAGAATCACTTTGAGCTTGCACCCATTTGGAAAACAAGAAAATTCCTGCAATGGACTGTTAAAATTCCAGCACTAATTTAGAAAACTAAATTAGGAATTGAACTCAGAGAAGTTAAATGATTTGTCCATAACCAAGTCACAGGTGAGCTGGAATTGAACCCAGGCTCTGGCTGACACCAATGCTTATCTGTGATCATCTCTTTATGCCTTCAGTATACCATATTTGAGAACTTCTCTGCCTTTACTGTGGATCAGAGCAAGCCCATGTTGGAGACGGAAGTCCACTTTGGTGGTAGAATAGAGGCATTTATTAAAGGACTCCTTGAAAAGACTGAAATTTCAATACGTCAGTTAAAAATTGGAAGACCTGAGTTACAGTTCCTTTTCCCCTGTCCAGGAATTATTCTCTTAACTTATTTCTAGGAAGAAAAAGGCTGTCTTTTTATTCACCTTGGACCTGCCTACCTGATATCTTTTTAGGTTTGTCAAATGCTGACATGGGCTTTGCCTTTGAGTCCCAACCCAAGGAAACCAGCTGTCCTTGCATGCTAACAAGACAACATTTTTCTTGGATCATTTGTCTTCAACCTGGACCACCTCTGGGTCCATTTCCGTCCAAGACTCTCCTTCCCTACAGGCCAGCTCCTCTCCTTCACTCTGGAAGGGTCTCCAAAGCCAACACTGTTTACCAATTTGTTCTCAAAAGTGTCAGAACTGCAATCAGACAAGGTCAAGCAGCAATTCTCACAGCTGTTATAAAACATTGCTAATTGCTCTACAGGCTTAAGAGAAAACAGTGCTGGAGCCTGGAAATAGTAATTATTGTGACTCAGGTTTCTTGGCCTAAATTCCCTGGTTGCATGTTCCCTTACAGCCAAAGAGAGGGGGAGAAAAAAGAAAAACACCAAATATCACAACTTTAATAATAACAAAAAACTGTAAAAGTATTTCTAACATGAAGGGTCTTTCTGACTACTAAAATTGGGTCCTTTGTCAAGAAGGCAGTGTAGACAAATAAAAAGAAATCTGAAGACTTGGATTCTGTACATCCTGTTAAGAAATATTGATTGCAGCTCACAAGAAGACTTTCACTTAACCACATTTTAAAAAGCTTTCATAAATATTGCAATAAAGTGAAATTCATTGCTAGTTAAACTCTAACACCAGCACGAGCTTATTTATCATCCAGATGACTGAACTGCTGGTGAGAGGAAACAGAGGGACAGTAGGGAATTTATATAGCACATCTTGAAATATCTTCCTGCAAGGTAATAAAGGCCATGCTCCACATTTGGATCTAATAGCCAATAAACAATTTGCAGAAAAAGAAAAATAAAGGTGGTGGAAATAGAGTGCATTGGGAAATTCTATTTACGCTGTAGTCAATTATTGCAGTGTTCAGCTTTATTATAAACTTTTTTCCCCATTAAGCATAGCTTGTCAGAAATCCTATACCCAGGGAATAAAATGTCAGGATGGTGTCCAAGTCATTACAGCACGTTTCTCATAACAGATTCCTACTTCTAGAAACTCTAAATGATTTGTGACAGTGTTCATGGCATTTGAAAGTAAAATTAGTCAAGTGAGATTTTTTAATGAAGAATGTTTGATAAGAAGAATTGTCTGAGTTAAGCCTGCTGACATATATACCTGATTTTTTTTCTGCCGTGTTTTCATTCACAGAGTGAAAAGTCCTCTCCAAATCTATGCTTACATGTGCATTTTTGAATATGTTAGTACTTTAAGAAAGTTTATAATCCTATAGTCATCAAAATAAGACAACAGTTTCAAAAGTAGTAGATTTCTTGGTGAAGAACTAGATGAGATTTCTATCCCATTTGCAGTGCCTTTAAAGATGAATTAAAATATGGACAGGTAAGAAAAATCAGGTTAGAAGGAAAAGGAAGGTAGGACATATTAAAAAAGAGGAGTTGACACAGAATATATACATAATGTACAGTTCTTAGAGGCCATGAATTTCATTCTGGGCTTCCTAGTTTGAAAAATGTAAAAGGTAAATAGTCATGGTTCTATGTCCATAAAATACACATAATGTTAAACAATTGTTTAAGATAGACATGAATGCTAAGTACTGAGATGAAATTGTGAGACATTTCTCCTATGAGTTCTTATAAAAAGGAAGCTATAATGAATTATGTCCACAAAGACATTTTTTTGTTTTTTTCTAATGTTTTTATTGTATATTAGAGTTGTACATAATAGTGGAGTTCATTTTTAAATAATCATACAAACATAGAATATAGTTTGCTCAATTTCAGTCCCCAGTCATTTTCTCCCTCCCTTCCTCTCTTCTCCGGTTCCCCTTCCTCTACTCTCTGGTCTTCCTGAAGCTCTTTCTCATATAATCTTTTAGTCTGGGCAGATGTCAAATTGGCACAGCATGATTCAGGCAAAGCAACTGGACAGAGGGCTGAACTGCTGCTCTAACTTGAGAGCCTATGATTTCCCTTCATGCCTGTCCCTTGTTGTGTCTTTCTGCTCCTATCAACTGCTGCCTCATTTTTCATACTGTTTTCTATATCTCTTTGGTTTCATCAAACAAAATCTTCCCTAGGAATCATGAGTAGACCATTTACCTCCCTTACAAAGTTATGATCGTGTTGGAAATAGTGTGTGTATACATATTTGTGCGTGCGTGTGTGTGTGTGTGTGTGCATGCATGTACACGTATTTGGAACCTTAGCAAACCATGGCAAGAACACCTAAAGCAGGGCAATTTTCCAGCCATAATCTGGTGTATGCCTGTCATCCTATTATAATTGCAAATGTGCTACATTTTCATGTTCAAAAGCATCTCCTTTTGGAAGCTAAGCAATATGGTTACTCTACACACTGGAATCAAAGATGTTGCTTATTCATTTCCTTCTGCTAGTTACTGGGAAATGTGGAAGAAATTCCATGGCAGAGAAAATGTAGTCAGCCTGTAGGAGCAAGGCTACCTTTGAATAAACTTAAAAAACTAGAGTCAATGGGTAACGAAGCTGCCTATATTATATTCAGAGAGTAAGTCTGTTTTCACTTGCAACAGACAGAACCTTGACTTTGATGGAGATAAGAGAATTTGGATTTAGTAGCTGAACAGGAGCTGCAGCACCATTTGTAGCATCATTAATACAAGGGAACATGCTGCCATTGAGAGGTAGGCAGAGATAGTAGTACTTAGTGTCTGAAAGTAAGATCAGAAAGGACATGGGCCATAGAGTATTGCAATGGGAAGAGGAGGACAGGAGAATCTCTTTGAAACTATATGCATCCTTAATTACTATACTTCAGGTGAGAAGTATACCTGGCACTTCTGGTTTGTGTGTGTGTGTGTGTGTGTGTGTGTTTGTAAAATCAAGAGTGATACAGGGAACAAAAATGAATAGGGAAAATTGGAGTTTGGAATAGAATAGTTTGCTGTTAATGAAACTGGAGACCAGAGAACAAATCAAGTAGAGCCAAATATCCCTGTAAGTAAAAATCAGACTGGAAAGAAGCAAGTGCTAGAAATAGACTTGACTTCAAAATAAGTTCAGAATTATTGAAACAAGCTTTAAGAGGAAGTAGTCTTGTTGGTCCATAGAATCCTTCTTGCCAAAGTGTAATTAAACCATCTATTAAACAACTTTAAAAAGCAGAGAAACAAAACTGTAAGAAAGCAGATACAAATAAATATCCCTTATGGGGTTAGGGGTCTTGACTTTCATTTAGATAAGGTAAGAGACATGAATTTGTATTTCCTACATAAGGATCAAAAAACTACCCAACATTAATGATCTGGAGAAGTAGTGTTTGTTTGGCTATTTCTTTCCAGAGACTTTATTGTGTCAAAACAGCTGGGCATAGTGGTGCATGCCTATGATCCCAGTGGCTCAGGAGGCTGAGGCAGGGGGATGGCAATTTCAAAGCCAGCCTCAGCAACTTAGACCCTGTCTCAAAATAAAAAATAAAAACAGGATACGACTCAATGGTTAAGTGCTCCTGGATTCAATCCCCAGTACCAAACAGCAAGAAGAAAAGCAAAAACAAAAGTTATTCATGGGAAACTAAATCCCAAGACCTCTAACATGGATGAGTGACAAGGCATAATTTACAGAACTTGTAAGGCATAAAAATTCTGGGCAAGGAATTAACATAAAAGTGCATCTAAAATAACATAAGTTAGGGATCTTGGTAGAAGAAAATGAGAATGGTTCTATGAAATTTAGGGACGGCTTACAAAGACAAGCAGCCCAAAAGGAAGGGATTAAGAGCATGAAGAGAGAGTCAGAATGCAATTATTAAGAACACAATAATAAATGCTGGCAAAGATGTGGGGAAAAGGTGCACTCATACATTGTTGTTGGGACTGCAGACTAACGCAACCACTCTGGAAAGCAGTATGGAGAATCCTCAAAAAACTAGGAATGGGAGGCCTGAGGGGTGGCTCAATGGTAGAGCACTTGCCTAGCATGTGCAAGGATCTGGGTTCAAACTTCAGTACCAAAAACCCAAAACAAACAAACAACAACAACAAAAATTAAAACAAAACTAGATGGAATCACCATATGACCCAGGTATCCCACTCCTTGGTATTGATCCAAAAGAACCAAAATCAGGATACTATAGCAATAGAGCAATGTTAATGTTTCTAGCAGCATAATTTACAGTAACAAATTATAGAATCAACCCAGATGCCCATCAACAGATGAATGGATTAAGAAACTGTATACAAACATAATGGAGTTTTACTCAGCCATAAAGAATAATGAAATTATGACATTTAATGCCATAATTATTTCATTACTGTCAAATGAAATTATGACATTCACTAAATGGATAGAAATGAAGAGCGTCAAACTAAGTAAAATAAGCCTAATTCAGAAACTCAAGTATCAAAATGTTTTCTCTCTTATGTAGAAGCTAGAGTAAAATAAAGGAAAAAAGGAGTGAAGGATGAATATCATATAGGGAAGACTAGTAGTGTAGAAGAAGGAGATTGAAGGGAGGAAGGAAAGACCTAAAAGGGGAGGAAATGTGGAATGAATGGTTAAAAATCATGTTATGTGCATATATAAATGTACCACAGGGACTTTCACCTTTACTATAAGTAGAAAAAATCAATCACAAATAAATAAATAGATGGGTGAAAGGAAGATCATTAGAGTAGAGGAAGGAGGATGTAGGGGGAGGATAAAGAAGGGATATGAACTGAAATAAAATTCCATGCATGTGTGATTTTATTGGGATGAACTCAGTTACTATGTATAAGTATAATGCTCTAAAAAAAAGATAAGCAGCCCTCAATGAAGTTGAGTTCACTATAAATAATTACAAAATGTATGGATTTACTGACAAGAAGGAAGGGGAGAATAAATATAAAAATGAAAAATAATAGAATCTTTTAAAAAGACTATAGTGTATGGAAAATAAGAATAAAAGAAATACTGAAAATTTTAATGAAAATGATCTCAGGTAAAATATTGAGTTTGACAGAAGATAAATTGAAATTGTGGAAATAAGAATTTAATATTTGAAATTAAGAACTCAGTAGATGAGTTAAGTGACAGATTCAGTATGCTGAAGGAAGATTGAAGTCCTTGGAAGATCAGTGTGAGGAAATCAATTTAGGATATAGATAGTAGAGGTGGAAAATATGAAAAAGCAATTAAGAGACAAGGGGAGAGAATGAGAAGTGATAAATTGTATCTCATATGAGTTAGGATAGGATAGAATACCAAGAATGGAGAAGAGGCAAACATTCTAAAAGACTATTATTGAAATTTTCCATATTGGAACAAAAAGAATTATCTGATTGAAAAAACACACAGTCCTGAATAGGATACAATTAAAAACCAAACCAAATCATGGTCCTAGACACAGTTTTAGAAACTGTAGAACATCAAAGAGAAAGACCTTAAAATGAATCAGAGAATAAAGATAAAGTTCTCTAACAGAGAAATCAAAACTGAACTGGTCCATTTGTCAAAAGTACTAGAATATAATGGGATCATATCTTATAGGATCCAAGGGAGATTCTAACCTTCATTTAGGAATGAGGATAAAATAAAGATATTTTCAGATGAAGGAAGACATTTAATCAGACTATCATAGTGAATTACCAAAAGATATTCTTTGGTTAAAGAAAAGAAAGAAGTGGGAAACAAACAAACAAAAAAAAAAATAGTAAGCAAAACTGATAAGCATATGAATAATTTAAACATTATTATAAAAATGGAAATTTTACAGGAGATACTGCTTTGGGAGATAAGATTGTTAAAAACCAGAGGGGACTAAAATACTAAATAATGATAACATGGAAAAAAGGGAAATGGGTGATCTGAATTAAAACATTCTTAGGTCTTTATGTTATTTAAGAGGAAGAAGAAGATTAACAATTAGTTTTAGACATTTCTGTGTCAAATGTGCATGGTAAAAATTAAGGGTAGCTCATATCAGGATGAAAAGAGAATGTTTTGATACCAAAGAAGGGGCAAGAAGCGGGGTATAAATATATCATTCCAACAGGAGATATGGAAAGAGAAAAAGAAGCAAAGGACAGAGTGAGTAGAAACACAGAATCAAATGATGAAAGCAATTCCAAAATATGTTAGAATCACAGCAATGCAAAAGGTATAAATTCATTTGTTAAAAGAAAACTTATACCAGTCAATAATAAAACAAAAAGATAAATTAAACCAGGAGTAATATAGTCACAGGAGGCAAGGTAAGACATTAAAAATTGGAACAAAAGGGATAGATACCAGGGATCATGAACCCTCTTGATGGATGACTCATCTGTCATTCTAGATGCCTTTCCCAGCCCATTTCTTCAAGGAAGACCCCTTATTTCTTGCTAGAATATGAAAACACCATATTTTTAAGTGTTTCAAACCAGCCTCTTTTGCAATCAGGGCACAAATCTTTGCATATCTGCTTGTCTATGAATATTTAGCTCTTGTCTGGATCATTAAGCAGCAGCATCCATCCTGATATGACACCTTTACCCTAACTTCCCATTTTTAAAGGTAGACTTCTACATTTACTGCATTTTCTACTGTAAACAACTTAGCATATATATTTTAACTGTACCATATATTTCATTTAAAGTGGTGTTTTCATTAATTTTTCTGGTGCACATACTTCCTATTAGATGGAACTTCCAAGAAAGCTGCTATTCTCCCAATGTAAAGTCACAGATTCATCAGTCAAACTTCTTTCTGTTTGCAACACAGATGTCTAGAGGGTGGCGGGGGGGGGGGTCACCATCTTGCAACTGTGAAGATGAAAGGAATGCTAAGCATAGTCGAACAGGAAGCTAGAAGGAACCAGGATCCTTTCCAAATCCTCAAGCATCTGCAACAGCCTTCAGCTGCCTGACTTTGGACTTCTTTCATGGGGAAAAATTATGTACAGTTAAGCTTGTTATATTCCATTGCATAGAATCCTAACAGACATAAGCAGTATGTTCTGGACACTACTGGGCATTAATGAATAATAATAATTTGCATTTTGGTGGAGCTCAAGGGCTTTTGTAATCATTTTACAACTTAATCTTCTCCAAAACTCTATAAGGGAGATATAATAGCTGGTATTTCTTTTTCTAAATGAGTTCATTGGAGAGTTTGATAGATTAGGTGATTTTGTCAGAGGCTTTGGGAGAGTGGCAGATGAGCCCAGGCATCGAGATTTCTAGTGTAGTTCATTTCCACAACACCACTGAGAGAATGGAATTCATTTGTTGTCAGGTGGTAAATTCATGTGGATGCTCTCTCGTCAATTCTGAGATCAAATGCACAGAATGGTACAATGTTCATATGACTTTTGAGGTGGACTTTTCATAGCTAAATGTAAATTGCCACACTGAGTAGCAATAACAATAGTTTCCATACTAGTCTCCCATTACTAACAGGGTCTATCTCTGCTTGGGTGCGCTGACTTCAGGATGCAACTTTCATTGGCATACATGCCAAGTATGTGAGCTGAATTGTGGGCATTTGTCTTCTCTCTACCTTCCCATAGATCTATAAACCTGCTTCTGAGAATATTCAGAGAATGGTCTTCAAATAAACCAGTACTTCAAATGTAGTTAGAAAATGAGTTGTTGGGAGTAGTTTTTTGTGAGTAAGGTGCTTGCAAATATAAAATGTATCACTATGGTTTAAAAATCACATATCTTAAACTCTTCTTGGAATTGGAAAACTTACCTTTAAGAGAAAAACACAGTTTAAATCAGCACTACTCAAACTTCAGCATGCAACATTATTATCTGGAGGAGTTGTTATGACCAAATGCTGGATCCCAACAGAAGAATTTCTGGCTCAAGCATCTATATTTCTAAAAAGTTCCTGGGTGCTACTGCTGCTGCTGTTGAAGGCAGCACTGAATTAGACTACCAAAACTGGCAAACAGTGGAGCCAGAAGATACATCAACTCTCCCCAAGCCCACTTAGACATGTTAGATAGTTTGCCCAAAGTTACATGGCAAGTTAATGGTAGGCTCTATCTCATGTTCTACATTTCCTAATGCCCAGACCACCTTAATACATTCCTACCTTTCTCTGCTCTTGAGTGAATTCAGGATTTGCTTTGCTGTCCTCTAAAGTATAGTTTACCTATCTACATACACATACATATGTATATAATAAAATATTACATATGTTTTGCAAAATATAATACTAATTAGACACATTTATGTTTGTGTGTGTTTCTAGCATAATTTTTTGTTTGAATCTAATGTGAAAAATTTCTCTTAGCCTGGCAAACAATTCAGTGGCTCAGATTGAGAATTTCAAATTCTTTTGTGCTTCAAAACTACCTTGTAAGATCATCTGGCCCTCCCCTTTTCTTTATTGCCCTTTTTGCACATCTGAACTCACTTCTGCTCAGTGCCACTTTCTTGCAATCCCACACTCCACAAGGTGAAGAGCATGAATATCTTGGATGAACCAACGTTCTTACTAAAGACACTCAGCAGTCCAGACACTTTTTACTAACCTGAATGTTGCTGTTAAACCAGTGGTCACCAGCCTTTTCCTGTAAAGGCCCACATGGTCAATATTTTAGGCTGTGAGCCATACTATTTCTGTCCCAACTCCCCAGCTCTGCTGATGCAGTGTGAAAGCAGTCACAGACAATACATAAATAATGAGCATGGATGTGTTCCAGTAAAACCTTATTTATGAACATTGAAATTTAAATTTCCTATTTTCATATGTCACAAAATAATTCTCCTTTTGGTGTTTTTTACAAGTACTTAAAAATGTAAAAGTCATCTTTGGCTTGTGGGTCATACGAAGAAAATAGGTCAGTTGTTGGCTGACCACAAAACTAAATGCTTTCTTCCTTCTCCACTCCCTTTTGCTCAATCTCTTCCTTCCCCCAGTAGAGTCAAGGTGTCAATGAGCATTTGTTTTTTTGCCATTGAAATTCTATTGGTAATTACCATATAATAAAAATCCCACCTGAAATACAGACCTAAACTACACAGAGATGTCACATCAATTTGGCAAAGGTATGTGAAAGGTTCTAATCAATGCTAACTAGGGACACAAAGAAGTGCTCTCTAATGTTGGTGGGAATTAGCAGGGTTCTGGAAAGCATGTCCTTTATTTGTATGCATCAAGAATATTAAGATGCTCAAACCCTTTTACCTAGACTATCTCAGAAAAGAATCTATCCTAAAGAAATAAGGATCATTGTTTCTCAATGATCAAAGATAAGAAAAATGTTTATGAAAGTATTTATAATAATCATAATAATGAAAAATTTGAAAGAGCCTAAATGTCCTACCAAGGGAAATGGCAAAGTATAATTTAGTTCATCTACACAGTATGATGAATGACTATCTCAGTGTATAGTATTAAAATTTTTTTCTTGTCTAATACTTTTCTTTTATCTTCAGATTTCTTACATCATTTTTAATTAAATAAGACTATAAATTATTAGCAAATTAAAAAAAATTATTTGTGTTGATTAGGTGAATGCTGAGCTGAAGGCCTCCCAAGTTGCTGAATTCACCTCATTCTTTCGTTGCATATGTGAATACCTCAGTTCTAAATACCTGTGGCCACCTTGATGTCACTTTTCTTATCTTCATGACTCTGCTTTAGCACTTTCCCTTGCTTCATGGTAGGAGGCACCTTTTCCCTACCAGTGGTACAATTCTTCCGCTAGGAATAAGGTACTCTTACTAAACAAGAAAGATGAAACAGGAGGTTTTGCCATTCCAGATCTAAAACTATACTATAGGGCCACAGTAACAAAGACAGCATGGTACTGGTATCAAGACAGGGAAGAAGACCAATGGAACAGAATAGAAGACCCCGAAACCAATCCTCAAATCTTTAAACATCTGATTTTTGACAAAGGGGGTCAAAATATTACATG
>PVKS010044222.1:0-14451 GCA_004027875.1 Aplodontia rufa
GAGAAGGAGGAGGAGGAGGAGAAGGAGGAGAAGAAGGAGGAGGAGGAGGAGAAAAAGAAGAAGAGGAGGAGGAAGAAGAAGAAGAAGAGAAGGAGAAGGAGAAGGAGGAGAAGGAGAAGAGAAGAGAAGAAGAAGAAGAAGAAGAGGAAGAAGAGGAAGAAAGAAGAAAGAAGAAGGGCTAGGAAAAGAAGAAGGGCTAGGATGTAGCTCAATGATACGCCACCAGTTTAGCATATGAGAGGTCCTGGGTTCAGTCTCCAACACACACACACACACACACACACACACACACACACACACACACACACACGAAGAAGAAAAAAGCAAAAGCAAAAAACCAAAACTGTTAATTCTGACTTCCTTTCCATTGTTATTCGTAGTTACAAAGTAAATAAGCAAAACCTAGACAGAACCAACACATCCTAAAGTAATGACGGGAAACAATTTATAGTGAAAAACCATGCAACTATTTAAAGCATTTCTGTAGTTGGGCACAGTGGCACAAGCCCATAATCCCAGCAACTGGGGAGGCTGAGGCTGCAGGATTGCAATTTCAAAGCCAGCTTAGCAATGGAATCATACCAGACGTTCTGTTTTATGTCTTAAGTTTTTCACTTTATGTATTGTGAGCATTTTCCCATGCATTAAGTTTTCTACAGTAACACTTTATTGCTTGTTTGTTTGGTATCAGGGATTGAACCCAGGGGCACTTAAACACTGAACCACAACCCCAGCCCTTTTCTATTTTTTATTTTAAGACAGGTCTCATTAAATTGCTTAGGGCCTCACTAAGTTCCTGAGGCTGGCCTCGAAATTGTGATTCTTCTATCTCAGCCTCTCGAGCCACTGAGATTACAAGTATGCACCATCACACCTGGCACACTCCGTAATTTTAACTGTCTACAGTTTTCAGACTTCAACATTGAAATTTTATAATTTCCAATTGTTTTCTCTATTTTGTTTTCAGTTGTTTAAACAGAATATTTAACTTGATCTTAGCCAAAAGATTGAGAATTAAACAGAATATTCTATGCCATGAGCAAGCAACTATGAGGAGTGAACATAAAATATGTGACCAGAATTTGGCACAAATTATAAGATACTCAACTGATTTAAAAAAAAAATTGGGACTGGGGATTGAACACAGGGGTGCTTAACTACTGAGTCACAACCCCAGTGCTTTTTATATTTTATTTTGAGATAGGGTCTCCCTAAGTTGCTTAGAGTCTCTCAAAGTTGCTGAGGCTGGCTGTGAACTTGTGATCCTCCTGCCTCAGCCTCCCCAACTGCTGGAATTACAGGAGTGCACCACTGTACCCTGCAAGCTATATTTCCATCCCCTTCTCCATTGCACTATTGCCTGATTCTGGGAGAGCAGGAACTTTGTCACCACCTGGTCCATGTAGAATGTAGGTAAGAATCAGGGTCAGGTTCACATGGACATTGTGTTCTTATCTTTTTTTTTTTTTTCCTTTGGGAGGAGGTACTTGGGATTTACCCAGGGATTGACACTGAGCTAGATCCCTACTCCTTTGTCTTTTTTATTTTGAGACAGGGTCTTGCTCAATTGCTTAGGGCCTCACTGAGTTATTAAGGTTGACTTTGAACTTGCAATCCTCCTTTCTCAGCCTCCTGAGTTGCTGGAATTACAGGCATGTGCCACCATGCCCAGCTTGTTTGTGTTTGTTTGTTTTTTACCTTTACTATTCTGGGCAAAAATATGTGAGTATGTGTTCCTAGTGCTAGGAAATACAGAGGTTTAAAATTTTATTTCTTATTTGCATACAGTGGGTGTGCCAGCTAGCACAGTATCTTGCCAGGCTCCTGAGCCTAGTAGACTGGCACCCCTGGACTGATATTATTCCTGGAGCTCTGATGGCTAAGTTGTGCTGTGCTGGGAAGTGGATTCTTCCAGGAGGAGTTCTTAGCCTGATAAAAGAAATGCTGTGTTTTCCTCCAGTCATGGGTATTTTCCAGTGTCCTGATCATTGTGGGTAGTGGCACCTGTGGTATGGTTGCTCAGTCCCCTTGATCCCAGCACATGGCACCCAGGCTTCTAATCTCTAGAGAGCAGCACATCTCTTGATGTGGATGACCCAGGGACAGTTCTCTTAGTCAGGGCAGTCAGTCTCTACAGTGATCATGACAGGTGTCGAGGGAACAAGCCTTTTCCTGATTTGGGGGCAATGCTCTTTTCTGCCAGGAGGTAGCAAATGCACATTTTCTAACATGTGGGATTTATTTTTTGAGGGTTTGCTCACATTTTTGAATGCTATTTATAGTTCAACAGGGTATGGAGGGCCTTTAGAATTTTGAAGACACTCTTCCCTCCCCTTCTTCTAGTGCTGTTATTGAGAAGTCCGATGCCATTCTGATCCCCCCTCAGCTACATGAAATCAGCTTCTCTCCTTGAATGCTTATAGAATCGTCTTTGAGTCTAGCATTCCAACATTTTACAGGAATAAATCTTCTAATTTTTTTTCCAGTACTGGAGATTTACCCCAGGGCCTGAGATATACTAGGCATGCACTCTACCATTGAGCTACATCAGCAGCTTTATTGATTGGTGATGACCGATTGATTGATTGATAAGGTATTGCTTAGTTGCCCAGGCCATCCTCAAATTTGCAATCTTCCTGCCTCAGCCTACCACATCCTTGGGATTACAAAAAGAAGCAACTGTGCCCAGCTTTCATATTTTCTTTCATTTTTGTGGTGCTGGGGTTTGAACCAGGGTCCTCGCACATGCCAGGCAAGTGCTTTAACCGCTTAACTACCACTCCAGCCCCTCTCTTATTTTCTTTTCTTTCTTTCTTTTTTTTTTTTTTTTAGAGAGAGAAGAAAATCAATTTTTTTTTTTTTTTTTTAAAGAGAGAGGGACAGTGAGAGAGACAGAGAAAGAGAGAAACAACTTTATTTAGTTTTTCACATGGCCTTAGTTGCTCCAATACTCAGTTGTGTACGTGGTGCTGGGGTTTGAACCCGGGTCTTCATGCTTGCCAGGCAAGCACCGAAACCGCTGAGCCACCACTCCAGCCCCAAGAAAATCAATTTTTAATTTCTCATGTGGCTTTTGTTGCTCTGAGACATCGTTGTGTATGTGGTGCTGTGGTTTGAACCTGTGTACTCGCACATGCCAGGCAAGCGCCGTAACTGCTAAGCCACCACTCCAGCCCCTCTCCTATTTTCTTTATCTGTATCTTTATCTTTATATTTTGTAGGATTTTCCCTCAACTTTATCTTCTAATATTTCTTTCCTTTTTATTTTATATCTTCTAATATTTCTATAACTTATACCAGCAGAAGTTATAATTTTTCATTTCTAATAATTTCTTTTAACTTTTTTTTTTGTACCAGGGATTGAATCCAGGGGTGCTTAACCACTGAACCATATCCCAGACCATTATATATATATATATATATATATATATATATATATATTTTTTTTTTTTTTTTTTTTTTTTTTTTTTAAAGAGAGAAGGACAGTGAGAGAGACAGAGACAGAGAGAATCAATTTTTATTGAGTTTTTCACATGGCTTCATTGCTCTGACACCTAGCTGTGTACGTGGGTGCTGGGGTTTGAACCCATGTACTTGCGCATGCTATGTAAGCGCCATAACCGCAGAGCCACCATGCCAGCCCATATATTTTTATTTTTGAGACAGAGTCTTACTAATTTGCTTAGGGCCTTGCTAATTTGCTGAGGCTGGCTTTGAACTTTCAATTCTCCTGCCTCAGCCTCCCACACCACTGGGATTACAGGCATGTGTCACGACACCCTCATTTCTAATAATTGTTATTATCGTTCAGATCTTAAATGTCTGCCAAAGGCTCATGAGTTGAAGACTTGGTCCCCAAGTGCAGCAATGCTCAAAGGTGAGGTCTTTAGGAAATACCTGAATCATGAGGGATCTAACCTCATCAGTGGATTAATCCATTTGTGGATTCATAATTTAAATGCACTGTTGAGAGGTGGTAGAAATTGTAGGAGGTGGGACATAGGTGAAGGGAGTGGGTTCTTGGAGGCATGCCCTGTGGGACTATATCATGTCCCTGGTCCTTTCCTCTCTCTATCCCTCACCACCCCCCTTCTTACTTTCTCTTTCTCTGTCTCTGTCTGCTTCCTGACCACCACAAGGCAAGCAACTTTACTGAAGTCTTAATGGGATTGCTGAGGAACAATATATATAAAAGAGAATTAAATGCATGAGAAATTACTGCCATGATCTTTATCCAGAATTCCTGAGCTGTTTTTCATGGAATCATCCAGATTCTACTACTTATTACTTACTGTCAGGCAATTTTTTGGATTTCTCTATGCCTCACTTTTCTCATGAGCAAAATAGGAAAAATAATAGTATTTATTTTGAAGATCAAGAAAACCATCTTATATCAATGATTTTGTGTGTGTGTGTGTGTGTGTGTGTGTTGCAAAGATCAGACCCAGACTCTGGCATAAGCTAGGCAAGCACTCCACACTAAGCTACATCCTCAGCCCCCATTTATTTGATTTTAGGAGATACATTTTTCCACATTTTTACATCCCTGAAATCAGAATACTCATCACAGGTTCAAATATGTTGTAAGCATTCAGTGAATAGTATGTTAGGCTTAGTGAGATGTAGTGATCCATATAATGCATTTGAAGAGTGTCTGCAACAAGATTTGTATGAAACATTGAGACATGATCATTATTATTCACACTAAGCTATACTTGACGGTCTGAAAAATGCTTCTTCCACATAATCCAATCTGAGGTCATTCTTCTATATCAGGATAAGTAGATCAATCTTACTTTCTTTAAAGTTAGATGATATTCTATGGAATGGATGTACTATTTAATCATTCCTCCATTGATGGACATTTATGTTTCATATTTTTTTCTGAAATGCCAATAATGGATATACTTGTAAACCATCCTTATGTATCTGTGCTAGTATTTCTGTAAGATAAAGACTTAAGAAGTAGAATTGCTTTATTACACTAATATGGAAAGTGTCTAATAGAAGTTTTCATAATGAAAGAAACATTATTAATCAGTATTCTGATTTAGGAAAGTAATGCATAATTATTCTTTAAAAATAAAATAAAACAGCTGGTGATATAACTCAGTTGTAGAGTATTTGCCTAGCATGATCCTAGTTTAATCTCCAGTAACATATACTGTGGTATCTCTCTCTTTCTCTCTTCCCCTCTCTCTCTCTCTCTCTCTCACACACACACACACACACAATTTTATTAGCATTCAAAAGGAGTTAATACATATAAGCTCCTTAATACAGAACTCACACTAAGTGCCTTTAATTTAATTTTGGGGTATGTCATGATCATTTGATTTTTTTTCTTTTTTGTTGTTCTGGGGATTGAACTCAGGGTCTCACACAATCGAGGCAAGCCCTCCACCACTGAGCTACATCCCCCAGCTCCATTCGAATTATCTTTAAGGTACTTCATGCAATGATTGGTATGTGTTGACACTCACAACATATAGGTGTTATGATAAGTTCCCCCACAGGCTCTGTCAGGATTATGACTTTGCTATTTGTTTATTTAATTTGTTAGTGATCAACATGATCTATAGCCTAGTACTTAGAACTTGCCTCATCATGTCTGTAACTCTGACAGTGCCTGGCACTATTCCTGACTTAGTAGGCACTCAGTACATAACTGTTAGATCACAATAAATAGAATAGAACATCCCTTCAGATTTTAGCACAAGAGCTGTATCATTAAATAGGTATCATTCCAAAAGTGACAACCAACCATGACACAGACATGCTTGAACAGTTTGCAAGCCACGATTCCAGCTTCCTGCATTGCAGGTGTTTCAGTTATATTCCATTCCACTCACATGACCTTTAGAAAGAAAGGGTGAACTAAGAAATATGTAGCTTAGCTAAGTGCGGTGGTGCATGCCTATGATCCCAGTGGCTTTGGAGGCTGAGGCAGGAGGATTGTAAGTTTAAAACCAGCCTCAGCAACTTAGTGAAGACATAAGCAACTTAGTGAGACCCTATCTTAAAATAAAAATTAAAAAGCACTGGGGATGTAGCTTAATGGTTAAGTGCCCCTGGGTTCAATCCCTGGTATCCTCCCCAAATAAATAAATAAAAGCAAAGCTTAAAACAAAAACAGTTAAGAGAAGGAGCTTTGACAGGCTTACATCCTGATCCTCACACTGTCTACTAGGTCAGTTAATCTCTCTGAGCCTCTGTTTTCTCATCTGTGAGAAGGGGTAATAATAGCACCTGTCTCATCAGGTTACTGTGAAAATAGTCCTTCCACCTGCAGCTCTCTTTGCCTGGGACACTCTTTGCCCATGTTTCACCTTATTAATTCCTCCTGTTTCTTCGAGTCAGCTGTCATTTCTTCCAAAATGCCTTCCTTGCTACCTCTGGTAGGTAGGGTGTATTATACTTTCCCTGTAGTACCTGCCAAGTACTCTTTGTAATTACTTCTTAAACATCTCACTTCCTTTCTGGATTGTGAATTCCCAAATGGGGCTGGAGTGGTGGTTCACTGGTTAGGGTGCTTTGCCTGGCATACACAAGGATGCGAGTTCAAACTCCAACACCAATTCTCCTGAAAAAAAAAAACAAAAAAACCAAACTTGTGAATTCCCAAATGATAAGGACCATGTCTATTTCATTCATTCCTATATCTCCAATGTCTAGTAATCCCTTGGTACATAATATTTTCAGTGGACTATTTGTTAACTGAGTGGAAAAAAATAAGACAATAATGCACAGAATACAGAGCCTACCATTTATCAGCTCTCTCTTAAAAAAAAAAAAAAAGAAAGAAAGAATAAAAAGAAAAAGAGGAGGGTTGGGGTACTGGAGTGGTGGCTCAGCAGTATGGTGCTTGCCTGGCATGCGCCAGAACCTGGGTTCAAACCCCAGCACCACATACACAATTAAGTATCAGAGCAATGAAAACCAGATGAAAAACTAATTAAAATTGATTCTCTCTCTCTTTAAAAAAAACAGGGGGGGTTGGACCAGTGGTTTGCGGGAGGATGTGGATTTGAACCCCAGCACCATGTACACAATAATGTGTCAGAGCAAATTAAGTCACATGAAACACTAAATAAAATCTGATTCTCTCTTTATCTCTCTCTCACTGTCCCTCTCTCTTTAAAAACAAAACAAAGCATAACATAAAAAGGGACAAATATTTAAAAGGGGGGGGCTGGGAATGTAGATCAGTGGTAAAGTGCCCCTGGGTTAAATCCCCAGTGCTCCCCCAACGTGTGTATGTGTGTGTCTGTGAGAGAGAGAGAGAGAATCACTATTAGCAACAAAGTATTGGTACTAAGTTACTGAACTTGAGAAAATGAAATATAGTGGGAGATGAAATAAATTGAAGATAGATATTATGAATCTAGGGTTTTTTTTCTTTTGTGTGTCTATGTGGAACTGGGGATGGAACTAGAGGTGCCTTATCACTGGGATATATACCCAGTTTTTTTTTTCTTTTTTGAGATAGGGTTTTGATGAGGTCCTCCAACTTGGAAACCTCCTGCCTGAGACTCCAGAGTTGCAGAAATCAACAGGTGTGCACCACCACACCTGGCTTCTCCTCTATATTTTGCTGGTTATGAATCCTTAGTGAAATTTTTATTCTTCTCATTTTTCCATTATAAAAATAAACATCAGATATTCACCCTTTTGTGCAATTCAATTTGGTTCTAAAAGTCTGCCCTTTGCCAGATCACACTGGAAAGGCTGTCCTGTTTATGTCCAGAGTTTCTAGAGCTAGATGCTATACTGCCTGTCTACTCCCTTGCTTTCAAAACTGCTGGTTATTGACCACTGACCCTTCTCCCTTTGACCCTGAGCAGTTCGTGGTTTGCTACCCCAGTTGGCTAATCTTCCAGCTTCTATCTTTGAAGTACTGATGCTCTGTGGTGTACAGTGGGGTTATGTCCCGTTAAACACATTGCAAATTGAAAATATTGCTAAGGAAAATACACATTTAAGATGATTGGAGCAGTGGCTCAGCGGTTATGGTGCTTGCCTGGCATGCTCAAGGACACCGGTTCAAACCCCAGTACCACGTATACAATGAAGTGTCGGAGCAGTTAAAGCCACATGAAAGGGGATGGAGCCGTGGCTCGGCAGTTGCGGTGCTTACCCAGCATGTGCAAGTGCACAGGTTCAGACCCCAGCACCCATGTGCACAACTAAGTGTCAGGGCAGCTAAAGCCATGTGAAAAACTCAATAAAAAAAAAAATTTGATTCTCTCTGTCTTTCTCTCTCTTTCTCACTGTCCTCTCTTAAAGGAAAAAAAATGAAAAACTAAATAAAACTGATTCTTTGTCTCTCTCTCTCTCAAATCAATCTTATTTAGTTTTTCAAGTGGCCCTCGTTGCTCAGACACTTTGCTGTGTATGTGGTGCTGGGGTTTGAATCCGTGTCCTTGTGCATACCAGGCAAGCACTGCAACCACTAAGCCACTGCTCCAGCCCCTTCCCTTTCTCTCTCTTTCTTATTGTCCCCCTCTTTCTCTCTCTTTAAAAAAAAAAAGTGCTTAAGGGTCTAGAGTGGTGGTTCAGTTGTTGGAGTGCTTGCCTGGCTTGCACAAGGAATTGGGGTTCAAACTGAGCATCATATACACAATTAAGTGTCAGAGAAACAAAAGCCAGATGGAAAAATAAATAAAATGAATAAAATTGAGTTTTTCTTTCTCTCTCTCTATCCTTCTCTCTCTCACTTTATCCTTCTTTCTCTCTAAAAAAAATAAAAATGTGTTTAAACCCAGTGCACACCTATAATCCCAGCAATTTGGGAGGTGGAGGCAGGAAGATGGCAAGTTCACTACCAGCCTCAGCAACTTAGTGAGGCCCTATTTCAAAATAAAAAATAGGGCCTGGGATGTGGCTTAGATGGTAAGCAACCCTGGATTAAAAAAAAAAAAAAAAAAAGCACTTAAAGTCAGGCAGTGTGGCACATTTCTATAGTCCCAGCTACTTGGGAGACTGAGACAAGACGATTGCAAGTTCAAGCCAGCCTGAGCAACTTAGCAAGATCTTTTCTCAAAATAAAATTTAAAGGGCTAGAGCGGTGGCTCAGTGGTTATGGTGCTTGCCCAGCATGCGTGAGTTCAAACCCTAGCACCATGTACACGGTGAAGTCTCAGAGCAAGGAAGGCCATGTGAAAAATTAAATAAAAAAACTTATTTCTCTCTTTCTCACTGTCCCTCTCTTTTTTTTTCAGGGCTGAGGACCGAACTCAGGGCCTTGCGCATGCTAAGCAAGCGCTCTGCCACTGAGCTAAATCCCCAACCGCTGTCCCTCTCTCTTAAAAAAATTTTTTAAAAATAAAATTTAAAAAGGGGTGGTGTTGGGAATATAACTTAGTTACCACCGCAACTTAGTGGTGAAGTGTTTGCCTATTATGTGTAAGACTTATTAGGTTTGATCCCCAGTACTAGAGGAGAAAAAAAAGCATTTATTAAACCTAATCTACTAAACACCGTAACTTAACCTAATCTACTTTTTTTCTTTAGCATGCTCAGAACATTTACATAAACCTGAAGTTGGGCAAAGTCACCTAACACACGTTGTCTATTACATTTCGTGTAATTTATTGAATAGCTGTATCCAAAAAAAAATGCTGTAGAGTATTGGTTGTTTCCCTTTCTGATTCCTTGGGAAACTGGGCACTGAAGCTCACACCATGGCTTAGAATCTTGAGAGTATTATACCAGAAGTTGCTAGCTCAGAAAAAAAAAAATTCAAAGTATGTTTCTACTGAAAGCATACTGCTTTTGCACCACCATAAAGTCGAAGAATTGTAAATCAAACAATTGTAAAGCAGGGTCTGATAAAGTTCAAAATCCTGAAGCCTGGAGCCTCATCTGCTTCCCACCTTCTTGCCCATGGGGTTGTAGCCACCTGACTACTATTGTCAGACCTATGGTGTTTTTTTTTGGTGTTTTTTTTTTTTTTTTTTTTTGGTTTTTTGGGCCAGGGATTGAACCCAGGGCCACTCAACCACTGACTACATCCCCAGCCTGTTTTACTTTTTGTTTTGAGACAAGGTCTTGCTAAGTTACTTAGGTCCTCTCCAAGTTGCTGAGGCTGGCCTTGAACTTGTGATTCTCTTGCCTCAGCCTCCCAAGCTGCTGGCTTACAGGCATGTGCCACCGCTCAGATCTTCACTTAAAAAAAAAAAAAACAAAAGAAAAAAGGAAGATAGAGGGACAGTGAGAGAGAGAAAGGAAGAATCAACTTTATTTAGTTTTTCGTGTGGCTTTTGTTGCTCTGACACTTTGCTGTGTATGTGATGTTGGGGTCCATACTGGGGTACTTGTGCATGCCAGGCAAGCACCATAACTGCTGAGCCACCACTCCTGCCCATATCTTCATATTTTTTAAGGAGAAGTTCAGAATCTGGGTTTAAATATGAAAAACAAAAATTTTGTGTGTGTACGTTTTGCAGTGTTGGAAATCAATCCTAAGGCCTCATGCATGATAGGTAAGCATTCTACCACTGAACTACATCCCCAGACTGAATTTTTTTTTCTTTTCTTTTTTGGTACTGGTGATTGAACCCAGAGGCACTTTGTCATTGAACCACATTTCCAGCCCTTTTTATTTTATATTTTTGAGACCAGGTTTACTAAATTGTCTAGGATGGTCTTGAACTTGTGATCCTCCTGTCTCAGCCTCCCAGGTTGCTGAGATTACAGGCATGCACCACTATACCTGGGCCTAAAATTTTTGTTTTTAATGCTGGCAAGTTATTTTAAAAATGTAAAACCCTGTGGGCCAAATGAAAATATTTGTAGATTAGTAGCTGCCGGCAGCCTGCCCATTTGCAGCCTGTGTTGTTGTTCAACCTTTACCAACAGTGAAGGTTGTTTCTGTGTTTGTCATCACTCCATCATCACTCCACTCTGTGCCCTCTATGCCAGCCACTGTCTTGGTGCTTTGCATAGATGATCTCATGTAAAACCACCTGTAGGGTCAAGTCAGGTTCAGCAAGGTTAAGACACTTGCCCCAAGGTCACAGGCTAAGTGGTGGAGCCAGGTGTTAAAGGTGTCTGCCCTAGGTTACTGTGTGTCAAGGTACAATTCGTCAGTTTAGCATGGGAGTGGCTCTGACCTGCCTAATAGCAGCTATTAATATTTGTTCTGTACTGTGTACCATGACTGTGTTTTACATGACCTGATTCAATCCTCACAGCTCCTATATGAAGCAGCTACTGTTAGCACCCCCTTTTCACAGATGAAGAAACATACAGAACAGGGTTGTCCAAGATAAAAACAAGTTTCAAACTCAGACAAATCCAATGTCATTGTCCCCACTTTTAGGAACCCCTAATGCCAATTTGGGTTTGTTACAGAGTATGGGCTGAAGGGGGAAAATGTTTAATTAACTTTCCCCAATCCAGAGCCTCCCAAAGGTCTCAACTGACAGAGGAATCACCAAGGTAATTGCCATGGGCCAGATATTGAGAGAGGTGGCCTGCAGGTGGCAGCAACAATCAACAGTCTCAAAATCCTGCCCTGTTCAAAGTTAATGGTGAGGAAACTTCTGCAGTCTTATTCATTTATATCTTGTTCTCTGATTGGCTCCAGTTAATTGCTTGCCAGTTAATTTAACTTCTGGTTCTCAATTCAGTGAGAACTGCCAGGCTTGTGGAGCCTTGCACAGCAGTGAAGGCAGAGAGCCCTGGAAGGGGCTTAAAACTGTAAGAACGTTTTTTATCTTTGTAAAAATTTACTTAAGGTTTACCTGCAATATTTGTGAAACAGTTTGCAGCAGTTGACCTTAGGACACTGACCACAGAATATGTATCACAAGGCGATGTCACAAGGTAGTCACCAGATGTATATTTTTAACATAAACGGTCAAGAGAAACGGAATGTCCCCGTCATGCCACCAGACCACCCCTTGTCTGACCCGAAGATGACCAATCCTAAAGCACCCTGTATGCTGTAATCTTAGAGAAAAATCCTTTATTAAACAGCCTGAAAGTTTGTTCAGGGCTCCTCTCCTGCATGGTCTGCAGTGGGAGCCCGTTCGCGCGAACGCCTAATAAATTCCTCTTGCTTGTTGCTTCGAGTGGTCTGGTTCTTTGGATCTCGGGGCAACTCTACTCGACGGATAATACCCTAACTTTGGGGTCTATCAAAACGAAGGAGAAATAAATCATCTTGTCCAACAACCACCAAGGTGATTCATTCTCTTGCTCTCTCATTTTCTTCCTCCCTTAATATCTTTCTTTGCTTCCTTCCTTCCTCTTCTTTCTTTCTTTTTCTCTTTTCCTTCTTACTGTCTTTCCTATTGTTTTTTCAGTGTTGAGGATCAAACCTAGGATTTTGCACATGAAGGCAGTAACTCTACTACTGAGCTATATCCCTAGTGCTATTGCAATGATTTTAAACTATGAGTGGAACCATGTTTCAGTCGTCCCTGGCACTTTAATTTCTTAGCTTTTCGTCCATATTTTGTTCTTGTTTTGAGGTACAGTTTACATTTATTTTATATATATATGTAAATTCAAAGATACACAGTGAAAAATCAAGCTCTTACATTTACCCAAAGTTCCACAATTTCCTTTTGTGTGTGTGTGTGTGTGTGTGTGTGCGCACCAGGGATTGACTCTAGGGACACTCAACAACTTAGTGACATCCCAGCTCTTTTCTATTTTTTACTTTAAGACAGGGTCTCACTAAGTTGACTAGGGCCTTGCTAAGTTGCTGAGACTGGCTTTGAACCTGCGATCCTCCTGCCTCAGCCTCTCAAGTCGCTGAAATTACAGGCATGTGCCACCATGCTTGGCATAGTCCCAGTATTTTCTGACCCCAGAGGAAATCTTGTGTATCTTTTCAGTATATATTACAGATACAAAAGTATATGCATACACGTGCATACATATGTAAATACATATGTATTTAAAAGTAGTAATCTGAAACTATTTGTTTCTTTTTTTTTAAGAGAGAGAAAAACTGAGAGAAGTAATTTTATTTAGTTTTTCTTGTGGCCTTTGTTGCTCTGACACTTCATTGTGTACGTGGTGCTGGGATTCCAACCCCTGTCATCATGCCAGGCAAGCGCCATAACTGCTGAACCACTGCTCCAGCCCCTGAATTTATAACCGGAAATTTTGTGATATTGGGCTAGGAGAAGATTTTTTAGGCATTATATGATACATAAGGAGAAGAAGCAAACAGAAAGCTGAACTTAATCAAAATTTAAAAATTCTTCTCTGTGAAAGATTCAATTAAGAAAATGAGGGGTGGGGGCTTGAGCAGTGACTCAGCGGTTATGTGCTTGCCCAGCATGCGGGAGTATTCGGGTTCAAACCCCAGCACCCACATACACAACAAAGTCTCAGAGCAACGAAAGCCTCATGAAAAACTAAATTAAAAAATTGTTTCTGGGGCTGGAGTGGTGGCTTGGTGGTTACCGCGTTTGCCCGGCATGTGCAAGTACACGGGTTCAAACCCCAGCACCACGTACACAACCAAGTGTCAGAGCAACCAAAGCCATGTGAAAAACTCCATAAAAGTTGATTCTCTCTCTCACTGTCCTTCTCTCTTTAAAAAAAAAAAAAAATTGTTTCTATCTTCCTCTCACTGTCCTTCTCTCTTTAAAAGAAAGAAAGAAAATGAGTGCTGGAGCGGTGGCTCAGCAGTTACAGCACTTGCCTGGCATTCACAAGGATGCAGGTTGGAACCCCCAGCACCACATACCCAACAAAGTGTCAGAGCATAAAAGCCACATGAAAAATGAAATAAAATTGAGTCTCTCTCTGTCTCTTTCTGTCTCTCACTGTCCCTCTCCCTCTTAAAAAAAAAAAATAAGAAAATGAAAAGACAGCCCCAGTGTAATGGTGCATGCCTATAATTCCAGCAGAAAGATCACAAGTTCAAGACTAACCTCAGCAATTTAGCAAGACCCTGTCTCAAATTAAAAAAAAAAAAAAAAGGACTAGGGATGTAACTCAGTGGTACTCAGGGATAGAGTGCTCCTGGGTTCAATCCCTAGTACTGGGGGAGGGGGATGAAAGACAACCCACAGCACAGACTTAGCTGATAAATGTCTTGTTATCCAGAATATGTGAAGAAGTCTCAACTCAATAATAAGAAAACAGATAACCCTGTAAAAGAATTGACTCAAGGCTAATACAGTTACTTCACTGAAGAAGTTATACAGATGACAAATCAGTGCATGATAAGAAGCTTAACTTTGTTAGTCGGCTGCTAGCAGGGACCCATGCCTGTAATCCCTAGGGACTCAAGGCTGAGTCAAGAGGAATGCAAGTTCAAGTTCAAGGCCAGCCTGGAAAACTTAATGAGACCCTTTCTCAAAATAAGAAAATAAAAAGGACTAAGAATGTAGCTCAGGGGCTGGAGCGGTGGCTCAGGGGTTTCGGCGCTTGCCTAGCAAGCACGAGGACCCGGGTTCAAACCCCAGCACCACGTACACAACT